>OZ018398.1:42190242-42375803 GCA_963969525.1 Ontholestes murinus | reverse complement strand
GAAACCTCTTAAAAAAAGTTATATTAATTAAACACACTGAGTTATAATGGATCATATATTTAAGTAAAAATCATCTTCAACTGAATTCAGATTTCGGATTTCATAAAAATTTTATTTAGAGATTTCTTATCGCATATATTGATCATAATAGTTTGGTAGCTGATTTCTGGGGACATTTTTAGTCCTTAGTTAATTTTAATTCCGAAAATTTGATTGATTTACATTTAGTCAATTACTACAAAAAAATCCAGTAAACAGTAGAAAGCTTTTTCCGATTTCTCTTGATCAACCTGAGGATGCCTAGGTCAATCTTCTAAAAGAATTTCCTAATTTATCCAACCCTTTCACTTCAGATTTCTCAATCAAGCATAAACATAAACGATTACTTATAGAAACTGTAAAGAAAACGAGGGTAATTCTACATTTTTCAAACACTGCAAACATAAACATAAACGATTATTTAGTGTATATAGACTAAGAATAATCCTATATTTTTTAAACACTATAAAAACGCAACCTAATAAATTGCAAACTGCAAGGAATTGATTTATTAACCTTTTTAACCTAGGTGTCATCAGACCCTTAAACAGTAACTGGTCTTGTCCGCTCCATATGGTTCTTGAAACAGATTAATCACCGATTCTTTTCGGAGATTATAGGGTACTTAATCGAGTAACGAGCCAGATCTCTATCCTATACACACATTCAAGTCTTCCCAAGTAATTGTGATGATTAGGGTCAACACAAATGTTTCAAAGGTTCCTGGTCATAGTGACGCGTGGTCTTCCTGTTTGCTTCACCTGTTTAGATGATATATTAATATTAATCAAGTATGTTGTTCATTTACAGGCACTTTAAAAAAAATCAAACTATTGTAAAGTCAAAATCAATTCTACGAAATATTAATTTGACATTTATGAGCCATGTTACCACCTTTTCCGGTGTTACCACTTTTACCAAGAATATTAAGGCAATCTTAAGTTACCCTAACCAAGTTCACAAAAAGCCTTTTAAATTGTTTTGGTGTGGTGAATTTTTGTCATAGGTTTATTAAAAATTGTCATACAAAATTAGCACCACTATACAAAATTGTACAAATAACAAAAATAATTTAGTTTTTTACCTCGGCTTTTCAATAAATTAAACGCACTTTGATCCAAAAGGCGTTTCTTTTTTCTCCTAATCCTAACAAGCCGATAAATGTAATAATTGATGTCCCAAATTACCCTGCAGGTACCGTTTTACAAGAAAGTTTTTCAAGTGGAATTTTTACAAGAATTACTTTTTTAAAACCTTTTCTAAATCAGATCCTTTGGTCATGAGTTGTTAGCACCTCTTTAGTAATAAAACGTTTCCCTTAATATCTAAAAGGTTGCGATTTCTATATTTCTACTGACGATGGTGAATTTGTCATCATCGCTGCCCTATCTAAAAATTCTGACCGTATCCTACTTCAAAAATCACGCCATTTAAAATACATACTGCAATTTACTTCTCACTTGCGGCATATTAAAGATTCCGAAAATTAATCAAGTAGCAGAAATTGCCTCGTTTTGTATTAGATGTAAATTTTATACATCTGAAAAGACTCAATGGGTTATAAGCGCAAAACAAAGAATTAATAAAATTGTTCAAAAACCATACCGTAAAATTAAAATTAGAGTTGATGCTTGTTGCCCTACATTCTTGATGGAATCAAACATATAAATTAGGTGAAGAAAAACACTCAATTTTTGCAGTGTTCTGACATGTGTTTAATGGTAATAATAATAATAATAAATGTAGTGCCCATACATGAAACTAGTCCCAATTATATGACAACTTATGGTCTAAACAAAACAAAAACTGAGTCAAATTAATAGAAAAAATATCACAATTTGGTTCTGTATTATTTAAGTTACTACAAATAATGTTTAATGAAGATTTGAGGCAATAATTAGTTCCATGAGAAATCACATTAAAAGTTGGTATATGTGTCTGCTGATGAAAGAAAATACATGCAGTCGCATTTTGTCCAAGATATTGGGAGATTTAATTAAACCATGTAGTAATTTAATAAGAAAACCAATACCAAACTTTAGTCCTTCACAAGATTCAACATTAAATAATTTCAGTAATGTATGTATCATGATCAAAACCTCTAATTAGATAAAGTAATCCAACTGTTGGATTGATAAGGCTGCTACTTGATATAATGAATGAAAAAACACGATCGTTTTGAGTTTAGCTTTATTTTGTAGATACTGCTACAATTATTTCACTACACATTGGCTTCATGAGGCAGATGAATAATTTTTCATCATCAGGCAGAAATTAATTTGAACCACTAATTATCATGAAAAATAATTTCACAAAACTGTGACCACAATACGTCTATTTCACTTGCAACACATACTAAAAAACTGCAAATATAAAAGTCGAACATAATAAGTGTTTTTCTTCATCAAATTTAAAATTACAGCTAATAGTCTTTCCCAGATCCCTTCAACCAATACTTATTAATACTTCACTTCACAAAATTCAACCGTAAATGCACATTAGCAACGGCAAAATATCATTTCCGGCTATCCCTCAGGAGTATCCGCTCTCCAACAAATAATTTGGTATTATTATGTATGGCCGAGCATTAATAAAGATACCGCAATTTTCCGAGGCGCCAAAATGTCAGGTAACCAAACACATGGTAACTCTATTACAACAGTTTTCGCTTTAAATTCATCAACATACATATTATCGGACCGCTTTTTATTCACGTGTATTTACCATTTTACAAGATGGCCGGATCAACCCATGACTGATATATCTGACCTCTCAGTAGGCAAAGCTTTTCTTTAATCTTTTGCCTTCCTTGCGTTATAATTAGCGATTGAAGAAGCCATTTTAAATCTGTATTTGGTAAGAAGTTCGCTGCTAGGTACTCATCATAAAACTACTACCGCATATCACCCGCAGTCAAACGGTTTGGTAGAACAAGTTAAACAAGGTTTTAAACTTTTTGCACCAAATAGAAAAGGCAGTTTACCATTGCCATTTTTATAACTTAAAAAACTGTATTAAAAGGACTATTAGTAACACATGTTTTGAATACATTTATGGTTCAACGCTAAAACTTCAGGTGATATTTTCGAACACTCAAATGTCCAAACAAAACCAAGTAACTTAAAAATAGAATAAATCAATTGATTGCTGTTTAATGTCGATTATCAAATAAACCTTTTCTGTTTTTGATCTGGATACAAGTAGCTTTCTATTTGTACGAATTAAAAAAAAAATAGAAAACAAACCTTCACCCATTATACTCCGGCCTCTTAAAAATCTTGGATCGTCAATCTAAATTTTATTAGAAAATACGTAATAATACAAGCGAGTCGGTTTCATTAGTTTACCAGCTTTTGTTGAAAATATTAACACATTATTGTTGTGATGAATTCTCAAACACATTTCTTCGATCCAACCTTTAAGAACGCGTCACATCCGTTTCTTTCTTTGATATTCTTACGGCGATTTTGAGGTGGAGGTAGTATAGAGATTATTACTCTTAGATTTTAATATGTTATAATAAATTAAGAGGTAGATCAATTGAAAGTGCCATTTAGTGTTTGTTAGAAGACAAAACTGCCATCGGGTGACTTTTGGTTATAGGCGGCAATAAAACATAACTTTTTGCAAAAATTAATAAAACCCATTATTTATTATTCAGCAAATATTTATTTTTTTTATATTGTTCACATAAATACGGAATTTCAACTACATAGAAAAAATTACAAGAAGATAAATCGGGCGAAAGGGCCAGATACTCCAAATTACCACTTATTGAAATTAAGCGCTTTGAGTGTTTCCTCAAAGCGGTCATAGATGCTCTTGAAGTGTGAGCTTTTGCACCGTCTTGTTGGAACCAAATGTCCAACTCATCTAGCTGTAACATGTTTACATACCGGTCCAAATTAACTGTCACCGCGATTTTATTTTCCTCGTAGAAACAAGGACCAATAATTCCTGCTGAGGAAAATGTACACCACACTGTGAATTTAGGTGAATGCAAATGCTTTTGATGCAATTCTTGAGCCCAGTAGCGCATGTTTAGTTTGTATCAAATAACGTGCTCAGGAACGACTTCGAGTAGAACAACCTCACACGCGTTCCTCCGAGAATTGAAGGCACATACAGAAAGATCCTCCACAATCTTTATCTTGTAAGGATGGTAATGAAGATCATTATAAATAATTCTCCTCATAGAACGTTTGGAAAGTCATCGCAACACTGATGTTTTCACTGCCTCAATGTTCTTTTGATGAACCCAGTGACTTCGGTTCTTCGTCCTGTCGTACTTGCAGTTTGTCTGAACGTAGTGACCCACGTAACAATTGCTTTCCGATCCGGTACAGGAGCCAACTTGGCTAAATTAAAGCGATTTCGAAAGTCACACTAGGTTGTGATTACAAAACATCCTCAATGACTGTTTTCTGACTTTATATAATCGTTAGACAAGTTTTAATTAGAAGAAAAAACTTGAAAAATTTAAAATGGTTTAATGGTTAATAAATAGTAATTCAATTGCTTAAATTTTAAGATCTGGTATATGGTTTATAAAATAAGGTACATTAATAAGAAAAATATAGGAATGAATTTTGATAGAAGTTTCTGTTTTCTTTAAATTCCCGGAAAAGTGTTATTAGGGTAAAGATTCATACTACAAATAAAATATTTCATGAAATAAGGTTCAAGATCGCCATCTTTGACTTATAACAACAAAAGGCTGATTCTCCAGTACCAGATCAACTATCGATCTATGATTAGCTAACAAAGGTCAACCCTTAACTCTTCAAACGATCTACAGCAGAATCAGAACTTTGGGCATACAATCCTATTGTGTTACCGGTCAGAAAGGATTGGCATAGTGAAGGTTGCGACTGCACTGGTACCTAAGATGGCCTACAGTAATGTTTAGTGATGAATTCCGATTCTGTTTGTAAATAAATGAAGGTCGTTTTAGGGTCATACAAAGACCTGGGAATCGTGGAATTTTTTTATAGAGGCCAGTGCATTAAACTGTTTAGGGGTTGTGATATGGGGTACTAGTTGCAAGTCAATAAAATAAACTAGAATAATAAAGTTGTAATAGATTTTTTTAAATATTAAGTTTAAAGCTTATTTATTAGCCAACAACAGAATTCAATTAAAATTAATTATGCTAATTACTTAACTTTACATATCTCAGACTTCTATGAAAATTGCAAAACATAAAATATAATAATAATAACAATAAATATATTTGAATAGGCTACAAGTTACAATGGATAATGCATTGTACAAGTGAGATATGAACGTCAAATAAATAATGTATAATCTTATAGCAGATACATATGTAATTACATATACACACACATACATGCATACATATACCATATACAAATGCATTGTTACCGCCAGTAAAAGGTTAAAATCTGAAATTGTCAGTTAGCTATGTAGTGCAGATTATAATTTTATCTTTGATCTTTTTCTTTAAATTAAGAAAACTCCAGTAATGAATTGTTTTTTTTTTCATCGAATAAGTACGACTTGTTAAACAGTGTTGTGTTGTGCTTCTCAGGTTTTTAGCTGCCAATGTTTCGCTTAATGAAACAAACAGTTTTGCTAATATAAATTGAGGGTAGTGTTAATAAATTATGGATGACAAATGAGTTTTTACCTGTATGCATTCTAGTTATACCAAAAGCAGCTCTTACATTTTTTTGGGCTATGAATACTTTATCTTCTTCAGTAACCCTACTCCGCGGAAAAATGTTGTAAGACATTTAAGAGTAAGCAAGGGAGTAGTAAATTGCCATGAGTGTATCAAGGTTTATTTAATGTTTTATCTATAGGATAGCAAGGTGTGCTTGACTTAATTTTTTGCATACGTATTCAATATGATTTATCCGTGATAGTTTACGATCTATTAAGACACATAAGTATTTCGCATAGTCACTTAGTGCCTATTCTACATTATAGACTTCAATTTTGAAATTGTCGGGAAATTACTTTCCTTTACTGATATGCAAACATACTGTCTTTGCAGCTTTTAGAAGTAACTTATTTCGTATACACCATGAATTGATTGATTGTATTACATCCACACTTTTAGACTTCAATTGCTCAGAAGAATCTGCTGTTCTAATCTACTGCGGTATCATCCGAAAATATTTCAGTATTACATGGTATATGTTCAGGTTAATCATTTATGAAAAATGTACAAAATATTGATTTCGGAAGTAACCCTTGAGGTACACTATAAAATATACTCTAATTTAAAACATAAAACTTTATTTTGGTAAAAAAAAATTGCCCTATTTTAGATACCTACTATATAAATTTCATATTGTTCGTTACCTTGTTGAAACATTTTAAACATCACGTCAATTGTAGCAATAACAAAAACTTAAATTACTGGATGGAAATATTAATTTATCTATTGATTTATTTTATATCCGAGGGCGCCCTAAAATGTTTCCGTGATCAAAAAGAAAAATACGGTATTGATGTGTTTTTATAGATCAATACACTTTTCAAACGGTGCTTCAGTCTCTTCAAGCTGTCGGAAAAGTAAGATGTTTCGAGGTCTGCAAAATAACCATCTGTCCTTCTCTTTTAGGGCAAAAAGTCGCTGGGGGTTAGGTCCGGTGAATATGGTGGATGAAAGACTAATTCGTAGAGCAACTCATTCAATTTGGACACGGCGATGCCGAAGGAATGAGCCGGTGCATTATCGTGGTGAAAAAGCATTTTTTTTTCAGCTGCAAACGCCGTTTTTTCTTAAATACTACATCGAATCGGGTCATTAAATGGCTGTAGAATTACCCCGTGATCGTCCTTCCCTTCTGCAGATACTCGATGAGGGAATCCCAAAAAATGGTCGGAATGACGTTTTCGTCCGATGGGACGGTCTTTGCTTTCTTCGGAGCTGCTTCAATTGTTCCTTAGTCTCCGATATGTAGTGGTGGATCCAAGTCTCATCTACGGTTTTGAAATGCATGAAGAAATCCAATGGATTACATTGAATCCTGGCCAGAACCACCTCCAAAACGGTCGTAAATGTCTAAAACTTTGACAGTTGCTATAAAAATGGTTGCCCTTGCCGACCAATGAATCCACTCCAACCATCGTGCGCTATCGTTTGCCGATTCTGGAAATATTTCAGGATGGCCCTCGTACTTTACAAGTTCTATTAAATGAAATATACATAAAAATACATAACAATAAATAACTTAAAAATTTGAAGCTTAGAACTTGAAGGCGAAGTTCACGACTTATCATTATCTTCCACTCGAACCATTACAGTTGGCAGTCGGTAATGGTATTCACCTAGCAATTCTGGCTACAAAAGCAATATTTTAGCCATTTCTGGCGTATATAGGTCCCATTTTTATAAACCGCAGAAATTTAGAAATTTGGATACATGTTTTTTCGCTCGAAATAATGGAATAATATTATTACAGTTGCCTATCTTTGGCCTCACATTTCTTTCCTTTGGCAAAACCATCTGTTCACCATTGGCCACTAATTTTTTAGTTCTTCATCATCTTCAACATCGTCACAACTGTCTTCCGAACTTTTCTTTTTTTTAGCCTTTTTTGCAGAAGATTTGGGTGACAATTACTGTATTCTCTTCATTACTGCCATCTGAACTATCATCGGAGTTCTCATCTATTTTTGCAGCAGCTTTGGCTAATTCCAGCTTTTGTTATAAAGCTCCTCTTGTTTTCTCTCATACAGTTAATGAGAATTTGTTGACCGATTTAGAGTTTACTAATGTATCTGATGTATCTGATGTACTTAACTATAATTTCGAGATCAGAACCCTCTAGCTGCCAATTAAGCTTCTCTGTTTCTCGAATTCTCTAAAGTGCCGAAGAGAAACATTTGGACTGTTTACGAGTCCTTGGCCCCATTTTTATTTAACTCTAAAATCTTCCCCAGCCTCGTGTATAATTTTTTGGATCAGTGCCTAGTGCCGCGTATATATAACCCTCTAAACACTCTTGGTGTTATAGTTTTGCCGAAACATCATCTCTCGATTTCTTCCCAGTCACCCCTTTTCCGACAATAATTCTCGGAATTACTGATTTACTCCTTAAAACTGTTATTCGATCCACTTGGTGCTAATTAATTAGGTCGCAGTTACTAATCGGCGCACTCACTGTCCAAATTCAATATCAAATCAGATTCATTATCAAGATTTTGCTTGAGCAGGAGCATAAAATTTCTTAGAAAATATTCTTTTTCAGAATAATCTAAGAAAATTATTCGTAAGTACAAAAGTTTATGATTTATTTTAGGACTTGTTGGTTAAAATTGTGGTATTTAAATTTTTTGTTCCTTTGAGGCATTTATGTATTGGCTTGAAGCCACAGACTCAAATTTTTCTTCTGGAATTATTTTGATTCTGGAAGTCTAAATTCTGTTGACTAATAACATAGAACAACACATGGTATACAGTTTCTTAGACTGTGTGCAGAAGAAGAAGAATTTATTTTGAATTATCAAAATGTATCACGAAGTGAAAGCCTCCACAATTACTTATTTTGTGTGCAGAAGGTCTTTATTATATGGGAAATTCTGGAATGAATGTATAATTAATGTCTTGGAGTAATGCAGTTTGTTTTATACACCAGCCACACTACTCAATATAAAGAAGATATAATAATATAATTATTGAAGTAGGTCAAGGGTACGCTACTTAAGACTTGATTGATTAGTGGACGTAAATTCATTCTAGATTCTAGAATTGTTAATTAATATATTATTTATTGGAATAAAAGCAATATTCACAAGATCAAACTCTTGATTATTAAGTTGTGAAGAAAGGCCAGTATTAATAAGATGCATATTTAATTACAGCAGGCAAGAATAATACTTACATTATTATAGAAGCAACTTATCTTTCAATATTGACCTTACCTTTTCTAAAGTACTCACTTTTCGGAGCAATTTAAAGATTACAATCGCCGTCTATAAATATAACAAATAATTACATTAATTACGATGCGTGTCAGGCGTGACGGTTATATTTTTTTTTGTGCCTTCCATTTAGTGGACGTACATAATTTTTATATTCCCTGGAAAAAAAAAGTTATCGGGTCAGCGGCAGTAATTAGGCTTTATTAGAGATCCGCCCGCTGACGTATTATTTCAGCCCGTGTATTATTTAGGCGCAGCGATGTATTAATTCATTAGCATGCTGCATTCACCACCAACGCAAACAATATTTTCGCCCACCATAAATGTAACCACCACCACCACCACCGCCGACGCCGACGCCGGAACAATGCGTATATTTGTTGTTTGAAATTTTACAAAAATGTATATAATTGCCTCACGTTATAATTTCAAATACTATAGATTATATTAAATTCATAACAGTTGTTAAATTCTTTACATCGGGAAATGGAATTTATAAGCAAGTAAATTACCAAAGTTTATATTTTATTCGCTTAATTGATTTTTTGCCTTTTACTTTTATATCTAAATTGATTGATGTCACAATCATATTTTAACAAATTTGAGCATATTTTGTTATATATTTTAGAGTCTTCTACTTCATTATACATTTTTATAAATTGAGCAATTTAAAGATTTTTTTAATTCAATTGAGCATATTTATTCAGATAACAACCACCCCTATAATTGTGTTAATCTATCCTTTTTCGTGTTGTTTTCGCCCCGTCATGAAGTTGATACTCGACAAGAAAAAGTATAATCCGCGCTGATTAACTGTCTTAATGATCCGCACTATGAAATTGATGCGGTGTAATGAGAAGATGTTTATATTTTGGAGAGATATTAGAAGTGACACCGCACGATTTCATTTCCTCCATCCACCCACTAACGCAACGGAATTAGGTCACTGAAAGCGGTCTGGTTTGATAGGCTTTTAATGACATCAACGCTCAGATGTTTTATCCAAACTGTTAAATTATGCTATAAAAATTAATGGGTAATATATTTATTTCTGTTATGATAATGTAAAATATTATTTTTTTCATAAATGAACATATTAGTATTATGCTATGCAATGACGAGGCTTCAGCTCCAATCCGTATCTATCAATCCGCAATCTCAGTAAAGGGGTTTTTGCCTGAACCACTTCGGACTCCATATTAGTATTATTAAGGTCTAAAATAAAAACATACATAAAAGTACATATTTTAAATTTTAGTTACTTAATTATACATAGTTTATTTGCATATTTAATTAATAAGATGTGTTTGTTTTCAATTAAATTTACAATAGTTTCACCAAACTGTAATAAATATGATATGGATTTTCAACTAAGTTCTTCACTAATCAGTCCTTTAGTTTGAAATATTCGTTAATTAAATGGATAAAACTCGAATTTGCGCCATATTTACTTTACTTAAAGCACTTTACTTTCTTCTTGTGTACCAAAGGCTACATTACATATTTAATCTTTGAAACAAACAAAGTGTTGATTAATTCTTTACCTATTACTTATTCATTGAGATAATCTCTTGGGTAAATTTTTGCATAAACTATAGTATTTACGACATTAATTTTAAGGTCACCAGCCAAAACATTTAGTACTTTATTTGGCTAAGCAAATTTTAATGCAATATATACCAAATTTTCAAAGGTAAGGTTCGAAATTACTAATCTAATTACTTTTATAATAATTTATCACTGGAAGATTATTTTCATTATAACATCTTCTTAATTTAATCAAATCTATTTTTTAAAATTCATCAGGAATTCAATTTTTATAAAATATTGAAATTGATTTTATAAAAGTTTTTCAAAAGTTGGTATTCCACTTAAACCGTTTTCTTGGAATATTATTCAAACTCTCCTTCAAGAAATTTCCAGCATTATCATTCGACCAATTTTGATTATTTGTGGTCACTTATATTTACTATTTCATTATCTCAACGCTTTGTATAAACACCGTTTTAAAAATTCGGAACGAATTTCCCTTCTAATTTTTTATTCATCATCATGGGGTAACATTGTATTGGAGCTATGTAAATATGTCTCTTTAAAAAGTCTTTATTTTTTTCAGTAGTAGTAGTACGTTTTCATTTTTCTAAATATTCTTTTTTGCTTGCTTTATTTAATGGGATTATCTCAAAAATATATCTTTTTTCTTAAGAATCTTCCACCATTTACCTGTTCTAAATATTGTTAAAACTTTCTAGCATTACTTTTCTCATTTCTTTGCCGTTCTTCAAAAATTATCTTAAAATAAATCTAGTATTTTACAAAAAAAATTCCTTATTAAAAATTGTCTTTAACCATTTCTTGCTTTTCATTGTAAGAATATTTTAGCAACTTTAGTTAAAATTTTAAATTTTCTAATATATTTTCTTCATTATTATTATGGGTTTTTCAATGCTTCTAAAAGTTTGTAGTAATAAATCTTGCATTTTTGAAGAATAATCCAACGATTTAATGTTATCTGATTTCTTAGTATCTTTCAGAACTTTTTCTTTTAATTCTTATAGTGTTTCTGCCACTTTTTTATTATTTCTAGTTTCATCTTATAAAACCTTTCCAACCTTTTTAATTAGAAATTGCAGTAAGTTATGAAAGTATTGAAAAAATACTGTAAAATTTAGAAACTTTTAAAAATCAATCTGATTCTATTTTTTTTGTCAACAATTTTTTCCATTTTTTCACAATCTTTCTGGAATTTCTCCTCTTTTTATAACATTTTTTTCAAAGAGTTTAGTTTAAAGAATATATTATTATTCTTGCTTTATTATCTTCACATTGTAGGAATTTATATCGTGAGTTCTAAAACTATGCATCGATAACAGTTTTTCAAAAATTATTTTAAGGAATATATTCAACAGCAACAACTCTTCGAATCCTTCATTATTTATTGTTTTTTTTAATAAGAAATTCTGTAATAAAATGTATTAAAGTTCTTAGGTCAGAAAAAAATTAACTTTACTTATGGCGAAATTTTGGTTCGAGCTTCTAATTTTTTTCATCAATTATTTTTGATAAATTTAGAATTTTAAAATTTCTATACTTTCCTTAAGAATATTCCACAATTTTGGCCCTTACTTTAGGTAAATATTTTAGGATATTCTCTTGTAAAAATTTTATACCGAATTCTAAAATTTTTCATCAATATCTTTTTCTGGCTCATCAAGTGTTTTAGAATTTTACCGATTTTTTAAATTATTAAACGTTTCTTGTTTTATGTTATCGCAATTTTCTCAAGTTATTTCTCAGACACATAATAAAAATGTTTAAAGTTAAAACTTTTCCAGAACTTTTTTGTCGTTGTCAAATGTTTCCATCACTTTCTATTTCAAATTGTGACTACTTTTTTAGAGGGTTTAGATGAGCTTTAAGAATATCTCTTGTTTAATCTTTGGAATAGCGAAATCTTGGATTCTAAAATTCACCGTCAACAACTGTTACAGAATTTTAAATATTTCTTTAAGAAATATATTCAACAGCAACATGTTTAAAATCCTTTATTATTCATCGTTTTTAAAATAAGAATTTGCGAACATTTTGTTCGAAGGTTTAATTTTTTTCCTCTAGCAAATTTTGAAGATTGTTAAAAGTATTCTAAAATTACAGCAATTTCATTTCTAGGTTTCTTCTTGAATTTTAGACTTTTATGGCATTTTTATCCTCTAACAGATTTCCAGAATTGTTTTCATGTTTTTGTTAATTTAATTATAATTTTCCTAATGTTGGTAAGTTTTCTAGAAATTTCTTCTACTTATTAAAAACTGTGTTATAAAGGTTCCAAATTTTTTCAGCATATAAAAAAAAACATTATTCTAAAATTTCTAGTATATCTCACTGTTTTGAGCTTTATTTCAGCAAAATTATCTATCACTTTCTCCTTCCAATTGTAAAGAAATGCTCTAAGCATTCTGCTATTGTTTTCTTGTTTACAGCAATTTGATTTTTTAACAAATTTTTCCGTCTTTAATATGTATTATTTAAAAAAAGATCAAAGATTGATAAATAAATAAATAATTTTCTTTAATATTCAAAGAATTTCTCCGACCAATTGCTCAAAAATTCTAAGCAATTTTTCCATGTTTTCATAATTTTCCTGCAATTTCTCCTCTTTTCATTAGAATTTCCTTCAAAGGCTTTACTTTTTAGAATATTTCGATATACTTCCTTCATTTTAACGATATTCTTTTTGGGAATTTAAATCTTGAATTCTAGAACTGTGCATCTATAACAGTTTCAGATTATGAAAACAGCAAAAATTCTTAGAATCCCTCATTATTCCTTATTTTTTTAATAAGAACTTCTGTAATAAAGTGTATTAAAGTCCTTAGGTAGTTATAGAAAATTAATTAAGCATTTCTATACTTATGGCAAAATTTTGATTCGAAGGTTCTAAACTTCTTCAGGAACTATTTTTTTATAGTTTTAGAATTCTATTTCTTTACCTTTTCTAAGAATATTACACTATTTCGGGACTTATTTTGGTTGAATCTTTTAGCACATTCTCTTTCCAAATTATAAAAATTTTATACAGTATTCTAAAATTTTTCATCACTATCAGTTTCAATCTTCTTGAAGTGTTTTAGAATTTTACGGATTAGTGTCCTACAATTCTAAAATATTTCCTGCTTTATATTTTCTTAAATTGTCAATCAATTTCTTAGACTCATGACGATAATGTTGTTCAAAGTTTCTAAAGTTTTCCAGCACTTTTTTGGGGAGATTTAAAAATTTTCCACCAATTTGTCTTTCAAATTAAGACAACTTTTGCAAGGGTTCAGTTTTAAGAATATTTCTTGCAAAACTTTAGCGATATCTGCGAGCAAATTCTCAAAGACCAACATCAAATACATGCCAATCAATGTATTAGTAGTAGTACAATAACCTTATTCAAAAACGCCAAACACATGACAAAAACATATGCAGTTACAGGATTCCAGCTTAAGTTGGTGAGAAGGAATCAAAACGGAAATTGGAACCTGAGACGAGCACATCACCTCTGTTCGAAACGTGTCCTGCAAATCCCAAATTACAAAATTTTGCAACAATCTTTAAGAAGAAACAATACATTCCAGCGAAAATGGATTAATTTATAATCAAGAAGAGAGCGCTGTTTAGCAGATTGAATGAACATATGGAGGTAGCATTACAGTTGGATGAAATCTACACGATGCACTTAGACACAAAAATGAAGAAAAGTTTGTAACCTACGACAAGTTATTAAATTCAGCAAGAAATGCCGAAACACTCTTGTAAAGGAGAAGCCCAGACTGGAAAAACTAATGATCAACATAACATAAAGTGAGGTTAGTGTAAAAATCAGATTCTGATAGCAACCGAGGAAATGAAGAAAACCGCGTTTTTTTGCCCCTTTTACTATCTGAGTTCAAAATAATGCCATTCGGTCTCAGAAACGCACCAAATACTTTCCACCGAACAATGGAACGCCTGCGATACAAGACGACCCACGTCCGAATGCTCACATATTTAGATAACATTACACTTCTCTCCGATACCCTTGGACAACACTTTTAGGAACTTGAGCACGTTCTTAAGCTTGTGACCGAAATGTCGATGTCAGCAAATAGAGAGAAATCCTACCTGTGCTTCGAACAAATAAATATCTGGGTCACATCATTTAAACTGGAGGAATCACTACGAAACCTGAGTATCCGAGGCAGCACTACTTGGAAGAGTCCTCGGGATCGATAGGAAGACGTTTCATTAATCCAAACAATTTCGTGGTAGCGCAGATTCATCGTTTGCTGATTTAAGCAGGCTAATAACAAGCCTCTTTAAAAAGAACGCCACTTGGAAATGAAGACATAGTAGAACACACAACAAGCCACAATGGCCAAATGAAAATGTTGCTAGCCACTGCACCAATCTTGAAACTAGCCACCTTCAAAAAACCGTTCTTCGAAGCAGTCCTTGAGAAGGGAGAGGGACTAGAGAAACATCTGGTTGAGTATGCAGGTTGTTTGCTCACACCACCTGAAAAACTACACTTCAACGGATCATCAAGCTCTAGCTATAGTATGAGTTCCGTGGATTCGT
Source organism: Ontholestes murinus (assembly GCA_963969525.1). Classification (NCBI taxonomy): domain Eukaryota; kingdom Metazoa; phylum Arthropoda; class Insecta; order Coleoptera; family Staphylinidae; genus Ontholestes; species Ontholestes murinus. The sequence continues at coordinate 42,360,764 of OZ018398.1, read as the reverse complement.
ATAGGGCCACCAATTATCAGGCCGAACGTTGAAAGCACCTACCGGATGCCTAGCTGGTCTTACAAATTTCGAAGCAAATAAATTATCCAGGGTACAGAGCTTCATCACCAAAATGAATCTAGTTCTGGTTTATCTGCGCCGCCAATATCCAAATTACACAATATCAGGACGATGATTTGAAGAAAATAATTGACGCCCTAGAAGGTTATCCTAAAACGGAAGACGCTATTCATTTGAGCAATAAAGGGTACCTCCTCGAAAAGGGAGTACTGCATCGATACATCCCAACGATAAAGAGAATGCTCAACAATGTATCTCGAATGAAGAAGTCATTATGGATTCCACGGAACTTAGAAAAGATTATCACAAAGTTACTATTGGAAGATGATGAGGCATGATATTGAATAATACCTCAAAAAGTGTATTAAATGTCAGTGTTACAAACCAGGTAACCTAAAGCCCGCAGAATTAATCCAGACAACAACTCTGAATCAACGCATCAATACGATTAGGTTTGACCTATTTAGACCAGTGTCTACGTCTCCAAAGAGATCCACCACTAACCTCATAGTGCAAACACATCACCAGTAAATGGGTGGAAATCCTGCCATACCGAAAAGCCATGGTCACAGAATGTGGAACAGCATTACTAAATGACGTCTCTCCACGCTACTGAACGTTTCGCCGATGCCTATACGATTATAGGACCCAGTTTAATAATGCTGTCATGCAACAATTTATGTATTGCTTAGGAGTGCAGCACAACTATACTCCGCCTTTTAGTGGAAACACAGAACGACTCCTGGCCTCCAACAGCAGTGGACATAGCACTGTTTATTTTATCTTCGAAAGAACCTACAAATCTCATAAGATGTATGCAGGAACATAAGGACCATCGTCTTAGCCGAGAACTTTGTTGCCGAGGTTTCTCCACACTTTCTCCAGTAAGCTGATACCCTAAAATCCGTCCAGCAGCTGGCAGACGATAAACAGGGCGATAGCAAAAAGTATACAAATGCTATCCGAAGCTCTTCACCAGTGTATCAACCAAGAGATCATGTTTGGGTTGACACACATATTATAAGTCGAGCGAAGGATCACTTCACCATTAAATTTTTCTCTAAAAGGAACGAGCCATACGCCAACATCCAACGAAAAGAAGCCACTACCTATGAAGTTGCCCAAACACGCCCGTATAAATATTACACACTGTCGCTCTCAACCCATTTGTTAGAAACTTAACAGAGCTATCCTATCTATCCATCCCATCCGACGAAAAAACATCCATGCAAGACAGCCTAAACTGGTTACTTCATGGGGGCAATATCAGCACCAGAGGAGGAGAGAATAACGGCCACCCCGCGTCAACGTTTATTTACACGGTTTCGTGAGAATTTTTAGTTGCATCAATAATTCTTCCTTATACTACAAGACAATTTATATTTGATAAATAATAAATTATCTAACAATGATTTACAGTGTTTATTTCATGAATTATTTATTATTATTATTATTAGAAATACGATTCATTGTTTAAACAATCAGTGGTTAATACGAAGACTGTTGCGGTAGGTCAATATTTAGAGAATTGAGGTAGGTCAAGAGTACGATAGGTTATTTCACAGGCCATTAAATAAGGATTGGACTGACGTGACTAGATCAACGCAAAGACAGTTGAGAAAGGTCAGGGGTACGCTTGATCAACGTATAGACTGTTGAGGTAGGTCAAGAGTACGCTAGGTAAATTCGTAGTTAATTGGGGTAGGCCAAGAAAACGTTATGTTCATGTATATGCTACTGAAGAATGCGAGAAGAACATAGGTATGAGGGAAGGTCAAGAATATGCTTGGCTAGTGTGTACATTTTTTATAAGTTAAGTGTACACTAGGTGCAAGCAAACGCTATTAAAGAATGTTGAAAAGGACAGAACTACGCTAGGTGATCAATGTGAAGATTATTGGAAAAAGGTTATGATTACGTTTAGTCAATCTATCATTGCATGGACTAATAGTGTAAGCTAAGTGCCATGTTTTAAAAAAAAAATAGAAAAGGTTAAGATGACCACGAGAATGTTTGGATGATATGTGTGTCAATGTGGAGATACTGAGTACACTAGATGAAAGCACAGATTATTAGAGAAGAGTAAAGATACGCTATGTCAATATATCGTCTATTGGGGTAGGTCAAGAATGAATTTTATCAAAGTAAAGACATTAAGGAAGGTAAATATTATGCTTGGACTAAGTGAAGATTATTATATAAGGACCAGAAGTACGCTTAATCATTGTTTAGAATATAAATGCAGATTAAACCGTCAACTAAAGATTATTGGGGAAGGTTAGGAGATCCAGGAAGACGTTTTTCTGCAATATTGGTGTCAGTATTAAGGATAAACAAACGATATTTCAATGCTTTGTCTATCTGGGAAGGTTAAGAATGGGAAGACGTTTTTCTGCAATATTGGTGTCAGTATTAAGGAAAAACAAACGCTATTTCAATGCTTTGTCTATCTGGAAAGGTTAAGAATGGGTTTGCTCAATATAAAGGCCTAAAGGGTAGCCAGAAATATGTTTGGTCGATATGAAGATTATTGGGGAAGACCAGAAACACATTTGGTCATTGTGTAGACTTATAAGGTTTTTCAAACAGTCAACTAAAGATTGTTGTAGAAAGCCAGAAGAGCCAGGAACACGTATGACTAATATTAGTATCAATATGAAGGTCGAGAGTATGCTGTCTGAATACGCAGATTATTAGAGAGGCGAGAGAATAAGCTACATCAATTGTAAGTCTATTGGAGAAGATCAAGAATCCTAAAAGTGGAGTAATATCAATACTTTCACTTACTATAACCAAGAGTAAGGTTTTGTATTTTTTAGAATTTCTACAATATTGTTTTTAATTATATCCTAGGTTATATTGGGATTAACTTGGTGAAGACTTAGGCATTTAGTTTGACAAAGATTTATCTTTTATGCCTCACTTTAAAGTCGTAGAAAAACGCTCTAAAAATTCTAAGTAAGATTTATTCGGCGCCTTGTATTCATAATCTTTTATTCGTTATATTAGTAAACCTTTTTGTAATATACATACTATCTTAAAATTGTATACTGTTATGTACTTCCTAAACTAAAATATTGTGCTGCAGTCCTCAAACTCTTCAACAATTATACAAATATTGAATTATACAATTATTGAAGAGAGTACAGAAATATTTATTTATTAATTTGATTTCAATTATTTATGTCTATCTTTATTTTATTTACAAAAATAAATATAATCTTATTTTGAAAGTAAGTAAAAAAAAATAAGGTCTTTTTCTAAATCCTACCGACTGCGCCAATTATACAATTAAAGATTTTACCATTTATACAAACTAATTAATTAAAATATGATCAAATATTGATACCATTATATTACTATAAGATATATGATCTCTGTTTTTAAATGTACTGCACTAATGAGAGATGTAAAATGCACAAAATCAGCATTACTATTAATTAATATTTACTTACAGTAATTAAAATCAGCTTAATATCTCTTATTTTTACAACATAATTATTATTAATGCAGTTGATGCAAATACTAGTTAGTAACAATAAAATCTCCTAAATTATTTGCTTTTATGTATACATTTACAGTTTGTACTGGCATTTACGAACACCTGACGTATTTATGGACGGATAAAATGCGGTGTCTCAATTAAATTCAACATATCGCCCATTTAATTAGACATAAATTAACCGGGCAGATTGACGCGTCGGAAATGGCGGGAACGAGATGGAGCTGTTCGTGCCGGTGAAGTGGGATGGTATAGGGAGGCGGTGTGTGTGTGGGTGCGGTAGAAACACCGGGATATAGTCGAAATTGTGTGCCCGGGCTGGAAATGCGCCTCGTCCTATTATTTGTTATGTAAAGTATGTGCGTGAAATAAATGCTTTCTGAGTGGCTGTAATTCTCTCAATGTCACTCAGTTAAAATACTGTTCGCGGCGGCGGCGCCCCAATCTCGCTCCCCGTTTGCCGCCCGCCGCTACTACCCTGCACCCCTACGCCCCCACTCGGAAACATTCGCGCTCTGAGTAACATAAACTTTACACCGAACCATCGCCATAATGGGGCGAACAGAAGATTCGGAATGATTATTAATGAGACAGCGAATTTAAAACACTGCACGCCTGCATCCAGCGAATTATGCCGTAAATAATGGAAAATGCATTCAAGTGTAAGACCGGTAGCAATTTTGTTAATTTAATTTGGGGTTCGGGACTTATTTATTAGTACCTATTTTGTGGCCTTATAAGGGTTTATAGTGAAATGTAGAAGTACGTGCTATTGTTGTTGATACAATGATGACTTAAGGTTACGGATTAAAATAATTTATTATAATTAAGAATTTTCATTGAATTTATATTCGTTCTACAAGTTGTTTGTTGGAAAAAATTGCGGGGAAATAGGGAAATTCCTGAAAGAGGTGGTTGAAGTGAATGTAGAGGTGAAGGAGATCTTCAGCGTGGACGGGACGGGGATGATAATGGTGGTTAAGTTAGGTGGGAGGGTAGAAACGATAAGGGTGATGAAAAATAAGAAGAGGTGTAAAAGAACATAAGGCAGAAAGCAACTAATAAATGAGATAACGAACGCACTGCAAGGATGTAGTAGCAGAAGCTGATAATAGATGAAAAGGTGTCGAAATAGTGCAAAGACAAGAAGGATGTGAAAGAGCAATCGAAAAACGATTAGAGGCAGAAGAGGCAGAGAATATGAGAGAGAAAGGAAAGGCTGTCGGAGGGACGAGTTATTAATAATAAGAGTTTGGAACATTACTGTGTTAAAAAACAAAACACCGGAAAAATACACAAGGAATGACAGGCAATCAGAGATTGAAGGAGGGCGAAGACTAGGGGTGGATTAGATACGGACAGGGAAGACGAAGGACTTCTATGGGAGTGGTGTAAGAAAGAAACAAGAATTGGAGGGAGGTAAGAGATAAGATAGTAAAAGAGGCAGGCGAAGCAGGAAGGTAGGTGATGGGGGGAGACTTCAATGCGTGGTTAAGAATCTGATAGAATAATGCATTTGTTACCGAGAAGGACATTAAGAATTCAAGGACCACATAATCATAGAGGAAAAGAAGAATCTTGATTATACTGGTGGAAAAACATGAAAAAATCATCACATGCAAATTGGCGAAATACAATATAACAATATACAATTTGAGAAAGTCTACACTAATGTATTATATTATAAATAGAAGAAAACCACATATCATATTAGGAGACATAATTATAAATATACTACAAAACTAGTACAACACTAAAGAATATCAAAATCTTCTAACAGAAAACAATTACAAAATAATTAACAAAATAACAAAACAATCATACACAAGAGTAAATACAAATGAAAATAATTAGACCATGTCATTACAAACAATACTAAACTTATAAACGACATACAAATTGAACCATCAAGTATATCAGAATATAATGCCATGATAACAAAGGTAAAAGAAACTGAACAAACACAACCTTAATATCAATATTACGAAACAACTAAAACTAATCAACCAAAAAATTTAGAAAATCAAAAGAACAAAAGACAATCCATGGATCAACGAGGAAATACTAAAACAAATCAAACTAAGACAAAAACTACAAAAAAAACTTTCAAGAAATCCCACAAACGCAATAATAAAAGAAACCTACGATGCACAAAAAAAACTCACAACAAAACTAATAAAACACACGAAAACACAATACTATAGAAATAAATTCCAAAAACATAAACAAAACCCTTTTAAACTGTGGAAAAGAATACATCAATAAACAAATAAACTAAATAAAACAGAAAATTATATAGAATCAATACACAAAGAAGACGGCACTATTACAAACAACAATACAGATATTGCGAACGAATTAAACTCATAATTTACAAACGTAGCGAAAAAATTAGCTGAAGAACAAACTGGCAAAACGAGAAATCCACCAAAATCAACAACAATAAAAAGACACATAGAAGACATAAAATTCCAACATACAACAATCGATCAAATTGACACAATAAAACGAAACAAAACTACACTTATACCAATACTAGTCAAGATTATAAATATAGTGATAGATGAAGCCAGATATCAAGACTGCATGAAAAAAGCCCAAATCAAACCAATTTACAAAAATGGATATAAAACCAACCCTGAAAACTACCGACCCATTGCTTTACTATTGGCACTAAACAAAATTCTAAAAAAAGTAATACAAATACAAATCAACACCCACCTAATAAAAAATAATATCACATACAGTGAACAATATGCTTTCCAAAAACACTCAGGGACGACATCTGCAACAATTGACCTCATAAATTTCATAAATTTGAAGCTAATTCCTCTTGTAATTATTTTTTAATAGTGCCCCAAACCGCTGAATGCTTTTTTATTTTCTAAATTTCAAGTTTAGAGCGTCGCCATTTTATTTTCAGCCAAGTTTCGTAGTGTATTTTATTAAAAATTATTTTTTCTGAATTAGTTTCATAACTTTAATTAATTAATTAATTCCTCTTGTAATTATTTTTTTATAATTTTTCAAACCGCCGAATGCATTTTGTATTACTTAATTCTATATTTTGAGCGGCACCATTTTGTTTTTAACCAAGTTTCACGAGTTAATTCATTGATGTATTAAAATCTGTTTCAAACTGAATAAGTTTCAGCAATTTAAAGCTGATTTCTCTTGTAATTATGTTTTTATAAGTTTTAAAGCCGCTGAATGCATTTTTATATTTATTATGTTTAAGTTTTGAGCGCAGCCATTTTGTTTTCAGCCCAGTTTTATAAATTATTTTATTGAAATATTAAAACCTGTTTCATTCTAAATAAGATTCATAATTTTGAAGCTAATTCCTTTTGTAATAATTTTTTTATAACTTTTCAAACCGCTGAATGCATTTTTAAATCTTAATTTCGAGTTTTCACCGTCGCCATTTTATTTTAAGTGAAGTTTCATGAGTTATTTTAATGAAATATTAAAAACTGTTCCTTTCTAGATAAGTTTCACAAATTTGAAGCTTATTTCACTTGTAATAATTTTTTTACAATTTCTCAAACCGATGAATGCTATTTTATATTCTTAATTCTAAGTTGAGAACGTCGCTATTTTATTTTCAGCCAAGTTTCACGAATAATTTTAATAAAACATTAAAACCTGTTTTTCACTGATTAAGTTTCATAATATTGAAACTAATTCTTCTTATAATTAATTTTTTATAATATTTCAAATTGTTGAATGCATTTTAGTTTTCTTCATTTCAAGTTTTTAGCGTTGCCATTTTATTTTCAGCTAAGTTTCATGAATTATTTCATTGAAATATTAAAACGTGCTTTATAGTGATTATGTTTAATAAATTTGAAGCTAATTCCTCTTGTAATTATTTTTTAATAGAGCCCCAAACCACTGAGTGTTTTTTTTTCATTTTTTAAATTTAAAGTTTTGAGCGTTGAGATTTTATTTTCAGCCAAGTTTCGTGACATATTTCATTAAAATATTAAACATTATTTCATTCTGAATTAGCTTCATAATTTTTTAACCTATTTCCTATTGTAATTATTTTTTTATAATTTTTCAAACCGCTGAATGCATTTTGAATTTCTTAATTTTATGTTTTAAGCGGCACCATTTTGTTTTTAATCAAGTTTCACGAGTTAGTTTATTGAAATATTAAATTTTGTTTCATATTAAATAAGTTTTTATAATTTGAAACTAATTTCTTTTGTAATTATGTTTTAATACGTTTTCAAACCGCTGAATGCATTTTTATATTTATTATTATTAAGTTTTGAGCTCTGCTATTTTGTTTTCAGCCAAGTTTTATAAATTATTTCATTGAAATATTAAAACTTGTTTTATTCTGAATAAGTTTCATAATTTTGAAGCTAATTCCTTTTGTAATTATTTTTTTATAACATTTCAAACCGCTGAATGCATATTTATACCTTAATTTCGAGTTTTCAGCGTCGCCATTTTATTTTCAGTGAAGTTTCATGAGTTATTTCAATGAAATATTAAAAATTATTTCATATTAGATAAGTTTCATCAATTTGAAGCTAATTCGACTTGTAATAATCTATTTACAATGTCTCAAAATGCTGAATGCATTTTTATGTTTAATAATTTTTAATATACTTTAAATGAGCTTAGAAGCTGAATAATGGCCGCCGGAAGAACCTTAACAAAGATTCTTCATGAGAATAGGCTAAATGGGTCAGAGTGGAAGAACATTTTGAAGAAATGAACTCCGCCCGGGTCTCTTCAATTAAAATTTTAGTTATATTATTTATAATGGTATGTATTTTTGATTAACTTATGAAGAGAAACAAAGCAAACAATAAATAAATAAATAAATAAATAAACATAAAGTAGCCGCATTATACATTGACATGAAAAAAGCATTCGACACCATTTCAACACACAAACTACTGGAAAAACTCATGGAAATAGGTATAAAAGGAAAGAATTTGAAACTAATAAAAATATATTTAACCAACAGAATACAAACAACAATAGCAAACGACTCTGAAAGTAAACCAATGGAAGCAGAATACGGAGTACCCCAAGGAGAAAATCTACCCCCGACTCTGTATATAATATATACGAACGATTTACTAGAACTAAATCTCAAAGGAAAACCTTACATATACGCTGACGATACCTGCATTGTGTATACAGGTAACAACTATGAAACCATACAGACAGACATAAATACAGACATAAAACAACTAGAAACCTGGTACCATAAAAACCTGCTGACCATAAACAAAGAAAAAACAGAATACACGATCTTCAACAATAGACACAAAATTGAACTAACGATCGAAGGATCAGCCATAAAACAAATAAGCGAAGTAAATTACCTAGTACTAAAAATACAAGACAACCTTAAATGGGACAATCATATACACCAACTAACAAAGAAGGACGCCAAGACAATAGCAGCACTGACAAAAATTAGAAATTACATACCGGAAACGACAAGGAAACAAATATACAACGCTCTCTTCAAATCACAAAATACTTACCTCAATAATATCAGGGGAGACACAAGTAAGAAAAATATAACGAGACTACAAATACAACAAAACAAAATATTAAAAATACTATACAAACTAGATAAAAAAACAAATACGCTAAAACTATACCAATAGACACAGGAACTGGACATAAGAAATATGATTACACTAATCAACCTACTACTCATATATAAAATAGAAAATAACTTAATCAAGACAAATATTATCCCCAAAATAAAAAAAAACAAGTACATGAATCTAAAATGAGAAGAAAATCGGACATAAGAACAGAAAGATTTACAACAACAAAATATTCACAAGCTATTTGATAAATAAACCTTTATAAAAAACAACCAGAGTTCGAAAAAGCTGTTGAAATTGAAAATCCTCAATTAGTCTGGATCTTTAATTTTTTGTAGTGTTAGTTCTTTTTTTGAAATTATATGTACATATTTTACCCATGTGTAATAAAATCTAAATCTGTAATCGATCGCTTTCACATTTCATCTCATCTTAAATAGAAACGAATATCAACTAAAAGCATCCATACAATACGCAAAAACTCCTAACAAATATACAAAAACTAGCCGACGAAAACCTACGTCATAACGAGACGTCCGCAAGAAATTCGTCAACTTTATGACAGGACGGGAAAATCGATAATCGTCGCAAAGTTGCGTCACGCGTCAAAAACCTACCTCCGACCAACCACCCCCTACTACCAGAAACTTCTCAAATTAGCACAATTTACAAGTCGTTACTGTGAGCGAGGGAAGTATTTTCGCCGGCTTCATATTCTCACTCGATAACAACGGTCGCACTGCACCATCACATAAATGCCACTTCGAAAGGCCTATTTCCTCCCCTCTCTCCTACTCTCTGCCCGTCTTAATTAATCCCGTTGAAAATTTAGAATTCTAACCTTGCACGTCTGCGGCAAAGAAAGGGGTGTCCTACGCAACCGAACTTACGTTGTTGAGGGACGCCGCACTGTCTATGGCGCGAATGTTTCCGATCCTTAAAAAAAATTCCTCCGCACCCTGCTCTTTAGCCGGGAATAAAAGGTGTGTTTAGGAAAAAAAAAAATAAACCCTCGAGTTGGTGTTTGCTACGCGTGACATAAATATTGTACTATTAGCTATTATCCTCTCAGCAAAAAAAAACTTATTGGGTAAAAATCCTTAGACATACATTAAATTAATGATGTTAAAAATTGAGTCATCATATTTCTTTATGTAATAATTTTTATTATTCAAAAAATTGGACGACTACTACACATTAAAGAATAGCTTTAGTTTATGATCAATGTCAAGTGCGAATATGCTTTGATTTAGAATTGTAATATTCTAGCTGTTATCGTTAGATGGTTCTCTTGTAGAATGTTCATATTTTCTTTTTATTCGTTCATTCCTGCCATGGAAAGTGAAATTTGTTCTTTTTCTGCTTTTATGAATTCACTGTGATGGCTTTATTATAACGTTTAGCATCTTAACACATAAAGAAATACTGAGACAGTATAGGGTTTCTGAATGTTTTTAATATTATACTACAACAATGTTTCACCACACAGTGGCTTCATCAGGTATATGAAAATATGTATTTTTTTAAGTGTTATTATGGAGTTTCGACAAGTAACAGCCGCATCAATCCAATGTTCAGCATCTTTTTGATCCAAATTAACCCCAGTTGTCATCTTTTAACTCTTGACTCTTCTTTAAAAATGACAGCATTCCAGATAGTTCTCTTTTCTGGCTGGCTGCTTCTTATGACTCTTATTCGATGCTGACATATTTATGTTCGGTGTCAGAGAGTGTATGTATGGCAGGTTGGTTGATCAGATCCAATAGAATCTTAAGATAAGACGACGCCTAATGCCACGTCAGAGAAGTCTGTTGTTACAACGAATTATTTATCGAAGTCCGGGTATTGCAAAATTGGGTCGTTAGATTAGTTTGACATCTTTCAAATGCAGATTTATATTCGAACGCAGTTCTAATTTTAGGAGTCAAACACTTTGTGAACGGGTTTGTTAATATTCAAGTAGGCCTAAAAATGATTTAATCTCTTTTCGTGTTTCGGGAATTATGTAGTCAAGTATTGCTCTGATCTTATCAGGATTAGTTTTCGCTCCTTAGTTTATATGTCCTTAATATTTTAATTTCTTCTTTAAACGTTTCCACTGTAAGCGCTCTAGCACTTGAGTTTAATAATCTGTTCTTGTAGATAGTTCGAGTATATGACAATTTCATCGAGGCAATCGAGGCATGTGGTTTCTTATAATCCACGAAGAACATTATCTATAAGACGTTGGAAAGTTGCTGGAGCGTTTTTGAGGCAAAAGGACATACGCTTGAATTCGTAATGTCTTTACTCGGTGGTAAACGCTGTCTATGGTCCGTCTTTCAGGTCCATTTCCACTTAATGGTATCTACTAGCTAGATCTAACGATGTAAAGTATGGTCTTCTTCATAATTTATCTAAAATATACGAAATGTTGTGAATAAGTGTCATCATTTGTTTCTATAGTTGTTGATAATCAATAACCATGCGTCTCTCTGCGGCTAGGAGATAGAATACAACCTCTGCCCACTCAGCAGGTATCGACTACCCTATGTTGAAGCTAAACGTAAATTTAAATCTGAACAAAAATGTTTCTCAAAAGTTGTTGCTGCAGTAAAAATAAATACCATATCAATCCAATGTAATTTAGATAAGGATATGCCAGTGCTAACAGTTACAATACCCAAAAAACAAAAACAAAAAACGCTGCAACGCCCATTCCTGTTACTGTTACCGTAACCAAGGCAGAAAAGAAAATTTGAAACAAGCAATCGTTCAAATCTAAAATTCTTATAACATCACCACGATTTTCAGCTAGTTTAACTGAGGATTTGATTTCGGTTGATTTAATAGACATCAATTAGGCGAAGCTTTTGGCGCCGCGTGAAAAACCAGTAATATTTATACTCAGACAATTGACATCACAAGTTCAATATAAACCATTGCAGTTAGATTGTTAACCAATTACCCAATTACCCTATGATTAGTGTACATCCCTCCAGGAGATATTATATCACTAACAAACATCGAACATCTCTTAGAGCAGTTGAACTTGGACTTGGTTATGTCTACACAGGTATGCGACCACCGATTATATGGTCGATTGTCTCTGCTGGAATATTACACTTTCTACATCTGTCCTCGATATCGGCTTTGAGGATGTATTTCTCATAATTACGCGTGCGTATAAAACCATTTTGAATAGCATTTAAAAAACCCTTCGTTTCAGCGTGGAGGTATCTCCTCTGTAGATATTCAAATGTTGCATCTGTATATATTGCTGCACATTTAAATGAGGCGGGGTATTTTCCATGGAGTGTCTTTTCTTGCCAACTTTTCTTAGCAGCTGCCTCAAGGTTCACAATCACGTCTTCTCCGTTAGCCGATATGTTTAAGTTTAACGGGGTGTAATCGACCTCATGTGCTCTAACGATGTTAATGCGATTCCTATTTGTTCCAAGAAAGTGAGTACGCAGGTTAACTTCTTGGGTACAACATGCTTGGTGGATGTTAAGAAGCCCTCTACCTCCTGTAAATCTAGGTAATTAAAATCTTTCAATTGCCAATCGTGGATGATGTACGCGAAATTTGGTAAGTAGTGTTCTAGTTAGGCGGTCTAGGTCATGAAGCTCAGTGTCGGAGAATTTCAGTATTCCAAATGAATAATTCACGTAATTATTTAATTTATTATTATAATTATTATTTGTTATACTATCGCGGCAAACTCCGGAGCTATCTACTGATCGGATCTTATCAAGATTCAGTGGACATTGTTTGTGACTGTTTGTGTAGTGTTGTTTTGTCATCCCCCAAGAACTTCCTAACTATGCGACAAGTGTTAAGTATTACTGCCTTTTGCAACTCTATATAGGTGTACTTTTGTAGCTGTTATGAAAATTTTTAGGGATCACCCCTGTTACTGACAGTACAATTGGTACAGTAATTACCTTTTCCACCTTCCATTATTATTATTATTATTATTATTATTATTCCCCTTCTCTCTATTGTATCGCTGATTTTATCATTTCATGCTTTTCTCGGTCTTCCTCTCTGGGTTCTCCCTAGTGCTCTTATTTCGTATATCATTTTCGTGTTTCTTTCAATTTTCATTCGATTTATATGTCCAAACTATCTCATATATCCCTCAACTATTCTTTCATTAATTGGCTTTATGTTCTTTATTCTGTAGAATGCTTTTTCTAGGTTCATCAAACATACATACATATGCCTATCTGTTCGTCTCTAATATTTTTTTCGCTTACATATCTCAGTATGAAAATTAAATCTTGGGTACTTTTTCCTCTTCTAGATCAGCATTGACATTCTTCTATTATATTTTCTACATTGACCCTGATCATTTTTTTGAAGTGTTCTTGCTATTACTTTACCTGGTATGCTTGTTAATGTAATTCCTCTATAATTACTGCAGTCCCTCTTGTCTCCTTTCTTGTATATAGGTAGAATTATTCCTATATTACACTCTATAGGTATCTTTCCTTTTTTTTAAATATTTCATTAATTAATTCTATCAGCTTTTTCACTCCCACTTCATTCGTGTTTTTAATCATTTCTGGTGTTACTTCATCTTTGTCTGGTGCATTTCCATTTTTCAGTTTTTTTTAGTAGCTGCTTTTATCTCTTCTTTCGTCATTTCTTTTGGTCTGTGTTTCTGTACCTGTTAGCTCCTCAAAGTATTGTTTCCATCTTTGAAATATTTTGTCCTCATTTGTCACTATCTTTCCGTACTTACCTTTTATGTTCATCATTATTCTGTTTTAAATAGATAAATAGTATCCCCAAGAACACTATTAAAACGAAAAATTCGATCTGGAAACAGTTTCAACATTTTTGTGGCGAAAAATCGTATAACCTAGACGCGTTGACGTCATTAAAAAAAGCTGATATTTTAGAAAACTGCTCGCAGTTTTTTCCATCCCAATTCATTCTCTAAATTTGTATCGATTTAATGACTCGTGCAAAATAAAATTTATCGGGCCAAATTCTAACCTCTCGTGGTATTACCCCCAATAATTTTCGCTCACTTGATACCAAATTCATTTCATTCATCTCGTTTGGACTTCTGTGCCTCAATTTTTACTTCTTTTCTTCTCTTTGTACCCTTCATAATCTTTGTTTTTGTTCGTACTCGGATATTTTTTCTTATTTTTGAGTTTTGCTTTTATTTTCTCGAACAACCACTCTGTTTTCTTTAAATATTTGTTGCCTATCCTTGTTGTTCCACTACTTTTCTTGGCTGCTTCTGACAAATAGTTTTGGAATATTGTCCATTTTTCTTCAATGTCTTTATTATCTTTTTCTTTGGCGAATTCTCTATTTATTAAATTTGTGCGTCTTTATTTTCTCCTTGATTATTTCTTTTTTCTTGTCAGTTTGTTCTTGTTGTCTTCTTGTTATGTCTATTTTAAGTAATGAGTGATCGCTTAGTATCTAGGCTTTTCTTGTTACTTTTACGTTTTTCACCATTTTCTATTTATTTAGACTTACTAGGCAGTAATCGATTAGGGATTTTTCGTTTTTCGTTGCTTGCGTTCTCGTATATTTGTGTATATCTTTTTGTTTAAATTTTGTGTTTGTGATTATTGAGTTATTTTCTATGCAAAGTTGTATTATTCTGTCTCCATTATTGTTCCTTGTTGATTCTTCTTCTCCTGCTAATTCCAGGTGTATTGTTCTCCATTTATTTTGTTCCCTTTGTCTCTTTCCTCCCTGGATGTGATTCTAATTTATCTTTGCACTTCTCTCTCAGTTGTGGTCATGTAGTTGTCAATGAATATTTGAGTGTTCTTCAGTTTGTTTCTCTTGGCTTTCATAATTTCCTCTTTTTTCTCTTTTGTTTTAATTTCCGCTATTATTATATCTTCTCCGTTTGCTGTTTCAATTTTGTCGATTCAATATGGCCGCACATCAAGACGGTCGTGAAACATCGAGTGCTTTTTTAATCAATAAAAATTTTGTGAAGAATAGTGTCAATAATGCGAAATCGTGTGCTTGTGGACATACAGCCAAGTCTGGCACACAATGTCCTAACTGTAAGTCTTATTATCACTATGGATGTGTAAGAAACGTGATTGTGTTGTGAATTGCCGCTAACGAATGGCGGCACAAGCCCAAGTCCGTGCACTCCGAGTGAAAATAACGCCGAATTCAACTTCCAAAAGGAGGCGTACATTTCAATGAAGGAGCGAGTGTAGTAGCTAAAACTCACTAATACATTGCTACTGGAGAAAATTAAGATGCTGGAAGATGAATATGCACAACTGCGTTCTCAAAAATTTCCTTCCATTGCTGCAGACGAAACATCGGAGATGAAAATAAAAAACGTAAACAATCCTCTAGTCTTGAAGGCCACTACGCTGAATGCAAAATTCACGCGAAGATGATAAACAGCTGATTTCGGTAAATAAACAACCTGCTACAGGCAACCAGGGACTTATCAACAATCCTTCGGCAGGAGGCAGACAAACGGATAATCAAGTAAGCAATACAGATGCACCCTTTACTACTGTCACATAAAAAAAAGCGTGCATTTCCCAAAAAGACAGTAATTGTGGGTACCGGTGGAATAATTAAATCCAACTTAGAGGCAGAGCCAAAGAAAATGTGGATAATCGTAAAGCGCGTCAAAAATAATGTAAAGGAAGAGGATGTGAAGGCGCATGTTCACCAAATATTGAACAGTGAAAATTTTACATGTGAAAAACTGGAACTAAAGACCGCATATCCTGCTTTCAAAATCGGTGCAGATTATAAATACCACGACTTACTTATGGACTCAAAATCTTGGCCCAATGAAATCACGGTGGAACGGTATATTTTTTGGAGAACCAGCCGACAATCATACGTTAAATAACAAACCAAGTGAACGAGAAATTTCCCCCGATTTAAAAATTTATTTTGTTAATATGCAAAGTACAAAATCTAAAATATATTAGCTGGAATCTTTTACAACAATCAATACTGGTATAAATATGTTATGTATAAGTGAACATTGGCTTAAAGAGACAAAATTAATAATGTATCAGTAGGGGCCTATGCAGTGACGTTTGGTTTTGCCCGACACAACTTCAAACATGGAGGAGTGGTGCAGTTAACTCAAAATCATATTCAATCAGAAAATTTAAAAATACTTACTAGCTTCTGTCTCGAAAAACATTACGAGTTGGCTGCAACATTCCTGCCTCTTTTTAATATGATTGTTGTTTGTATATACCGATCCCTCAGTGGTGATTTTAATATTATCTTATCTGTTTTAGGCAAGTTGCTAGATAATATTGACCTAAATAAAAATGTAATCCTTGGAGGGGACTTTAACGTAAAATTTAATACCAATGATGCCCGAGCTGCAAGCTTATGCGATATGTTGGCAACCTATGACCTGGCAAGTAAGGTTACATTTTCTACACGTAAAGAAAACTGTTTAGATAATGTTTTTTCCAACATGTATTTTTCTAATATATCAGTAGATTATTGTGACTCAGGTCTTTTTGGTCATATTGGTATTCTGGTTAAGGCTAAAACAAATAGCATCATCACAGTCTGGTATAAATGTGCTTTATAGTCTTCTTGAATCAACTGACTGGAATTTTATTAATGATTGTAAAATCACGTCAGAAATAAAGCTTACATGACTATTTTACATTTTCCTTTAGGGAAAAAAAGATCACATTTAAGAAAAATTAGGTTAAATGGTTTAATGCTGATTTATATAGCATGCGAGAAACTCTCTTCTTAATTAAAAGGGCCAGCGATCGGAACGCCACTTTAAAAGATGATTACACCCGATATAAACATTAATATCGTACTGCACTTAAAAATGCAAAAGTATATGCAAATGAATCCTTTATAGAAAACTCTAAAAAATAGTCCGAAAGCAATTTGGCCCTTGATTAATAACCAAAAATCTAGTAATAAAGTCTGTAATCATATTCAAATTATTTTAAATTTAGAGAAGTCAGTTTTTCAGAAGTCAGGAGCGTAATACTTGGATTGAAAAATTCTCCATCAAGAGACATTTTCAACTACATAACTAGTCTTTTTAAAAAAATTATTAATGTTATCATTGTACCATTAACAAAATTAATTAACAGAGGACATATTTTCCAGTTCACTCAAACTAGCTCGCATTACCCCCATTTTTAAAAATGGCAGTATTTGAGAAAATTCTACTATCTCAAATCACTGACTATCTTGAAGCTAATAATATCTTAACTGAAACTACATATGGTTTTCGTAGGGGAAGGTCCACTACCGATGCTATCATTAGTCTCTAATGATATATATAATGATATCGAATCCAAAATATCGAGAGGACTGTAAAGTAACATTTAAGGAATTGGATATTCTGACACTTCCATCGTTATAAATACTTGAATATCTTGTACATGTTCGAAAAAACATAACATCATACAGTATGCAT
The DNA here is from genome assembly GCA_963969525.1 of Ontholestes murinus. Classification (NCBI taxonomy): domain Eukaryota; kingdom Metazoa; phylum Arthropoda; class Insecta; order Coleoptera; family Staphylinidae; genus Ontholestes; species Ontholestes murinus. The sequence continues at coordinate 42,343,198 of OZ018398.1, read as the reverse complement.
ACAGAAATTCACAATCACAATACCAGATAAAGGCCATACGCCTTAAAAAATCACAAAATGGTACTAACTACTAAGGGGCCAAAGGTATTTAATATGCTTCCGGATTCTATCAAATCCCTAGATATTAAATCATTTAAAAACTCCTGATAAGTACCTGATAGAAATGTCCCCCTATACTCTAGATGAATGCCTAACCAATGATTACAATTTATTATCTGGCAACTAGTTCAATTTTAACCAAAATTTTATTTTTACATTGTACACGTATTGTCCTAATGTTATTTATACCCTCAATTTTATCACGTTGTTGAAAAATAAAATTAGAATTTTAATTTTCCTTTTTTGTTTTAACTTTTATATGAGTATTGCTCTTTAAATTTATGTATTATGTCGATTTTACCTATTCTATTTTTATACTCAATTTTATACTATTTTTAAATATAATATGTAATCTTTGTTATTGCGAGCATTCTATATTTGTTTTTATTGTTATCACAAAGTAACTTGTCGCGTTTTCTTGCTTTTACTTAACTAAGTTCAACCTTTTAAATACATAGACATATTTTTATTGTGTAAGTACTTGTTGAGTATTTTACTTATATTTTGTAATTGTACACTTTTATTTATACACCCTTTTATTTATTTATTTTGAATTTTGTTGCGACTTTATAATTCAACTTAATTCTAATGTTCTAATATTGAATAGACGAGGCCGTTACTTGTTGAAACTTCATTATAATCACTTAATAAAACACTGATATAGCGTGAGGTTTCAAAAATTAATTTATTGTACTACGACAATTTTTTCGCCACATTGTGGCATCATCAGGTAGATGTATGATTGTGACAAATTACAAATTGTGTGAGTAGGTTTGTGATAAATGTTAAATTCATGTTTCCTGTTCACTCTGATGATATTCTTAGATATGAATATCAGCAGAGTGAACAGGAAACATGAATTTAACATTTATCACAAACCTACTCATACAGATACAACCATTCACATACAATCTTTTCGTCCATTGCCACATAAACTAGCAGCGTTTCATTCTATGATACATCGTTTAATTAACACTTCACTTTCAGATAGTAATTATAATAATGAGCTAAACCGCATTTTGACTATTGCAGTTAATAATGGGTATTCGGAAACCATGATAAAAAACATACTAATTAAAAAGCAAAGACAACAAATAACATCGCTAATTTTTCCAATGTCCCAAAATATCACTAGTCAAAAGTATGTATCTATTACTTATTTAGGCCAAATGTCAGTCAACATAGGTAAAATTCTAAATATTTTTAATATGAGAACTTTCTTCAAGACCAGTAATTCGTTACATAACTTTATTAATAATGCAAAAGACCCAACAGATAAAAATAAAGAATCGGGCGTCTATTCGTTACCTTGTGGAGATTGCAGTAAGGTATATGTCGGCCAAACAGGTCGAAACTTTGAAACCAGAATTAAAGAACACCGGACGTGTTTCACCCAAAATAAACCTAATTCGGCATATGCAGAACATCTCCAGGAGCATAACCACACATTCAACAACAATTTTAAGATTCTCCATAAATGCAACAAGAGACTGAAGCTCAATCTATTGGAATCCATGGAGATAAATAAATTCAACAAGAGAGGACTCATTTTAAATGACCAAACAGAGACCAATTATTCGCCATCATTAAATATTTTTTGATTTCCATGTCCATATTTTTCGTTTGTAAAATCTTTAAAAATGTTTTGTTAATAACCGCAAATTCTCCCAAATCCCCACCCTCACAAAGTCCCACTCCGTTAGTATATAAACACAATTTGTAATTTGTCACAATCATACATCTACCTGATGATGCCACAGTGTGGCGAAACAATTGTCGTAGTACAATAAATTAATTTTTGAAACCTCACGCTATATCAGTGTTTTATTAAGTGATTCTAATGTTCTAATTTTGTAGATATTTGTATGACTATATTGTCTATTAGATATTTGTGTTACTTTATTCTTATACTATGACTTGCCTTGCGATAAATGTAGATTTTAACTTTGCAATTGTTAGTTCATATACTGTGCCAACACTTTTTCTCCATATTTTAGATACTTACCATTTATGACTTGTGTGAAACGCTCAGTTATTAGCACCAATAAATTATTATTATTATTATTGTGGACCTTGACTACTTTGACTTAATCAACATCAATAAGCCTGTAAAATGATATCCTGATGTTTCATGAAATTCAAGTGAAGGGTTTCCCTGAAATTTTCAAAATTCCACCGTAGCTCAACAGATTTATCAAAATCAATAAAACAATTGAAATATTGGAAAATTTACGATATACTGTTAGTGTTTAATCGTTTGGTTTAATAAATATAAGTCTGTAGAATAATATCCTGAAGTTTTATGAAATTCAGTTGAAGGGTTTTCCTAAAATTTTGAAAATTCCAACGTAACCCAACAATTTAATCAAAATCAATATATCAATTGAATTAATGGAAAATTTACAATACTCTCTTAGTGTTTTATCATTTAGTTTAATAAATATAAACCTGTAGAATGATATCCTGAAGTTTTATGAAATTCAGGTGAAGGGTTTTCCTGAAATTTTAAAAATTCCACCGTAGCTCAACAGATTTATCAAAATCAATGAAACAATTGAATTAATGGAAAATTTACGATATCCTCTTAGTGTTTTATCATTTGGTTTAATAAATGTGAGCCTGTAGAATGATATCCTGAAGTTTTATGAAATTCATGAAGGGTTTTCCTGAAATTTTGAAAATTTCACCGTAGTCAAACAGTTTAATCAAAATCAATTAAACAATTGAATTATTGGAAAATTTACGATATTCTCTTAGTGTTTTATCATTTGTTTTAATAAATGTCAGCCTGTAGAATGATATCCTGGAGTTTTATGAAATTCACGTGAAGGGCTTTCCTGAAATTTTGAAAATTCCACCGTAGCCCAAAAGTTTAATCAAAATCAATAAAATAATTGAAATTTTGGAAAATTTACGATATCCCCTTAGTGTTTCATCATCTACTTTTGCTAACAATTTATGGTATCGATCAGAGGCTGGTAAGTGTCTTTTATGAGGTAGGGGCATGTAATACTAAGGCGTATCATCTGCGTACATGAGGAAGGATAAAGGATTAAGGTAATGTGGGTCAGGGTTATAAATATCATAAACACAGATGGTATAAAGCATTGGTGATAGAGGAAAGTTTTAAGGAACATAATGGGAACAAAAGCGCATGATAAGTTATTTTGGATTGTGTAGTTGAATATACAGTTATTAAGTTAAGATGAGGTAGGATTCTAAAGGAATTGTGAATAAAGAGAAGACCTAGATGCTAGACTGAACCATTTGGCACTTAGAGATAAAGATTGAAAGTGATAAAGCAGTGGAACATTATTCAAGGAAAGTAAATCAAAACGTTGGAATTAGTGGACATATTTTGGGATATAAAAAATACAAATGCATCGTTTCCTCAACTTGTATTTTTTAGGTTATGTCTTTCTCTGTTTGTCGTGAGGAGAGGAGGAGGGTGTATTCAATTTTAGTTTTCTATTCTCATGAAATTTGTGTTTGGGCCATATTTCGGCGAGTTAGATCCGGGACAGTTCGGTAGTGGTTCTTAAAGGGATTGTGGGTTTGTAGTTTAGGGTTTGTTGTGTAATTGATTTATAGTGTATGTACAGATGATTGAGTGGTTTTTGTGTTTGGTTGCGCTTATGAAGGTAGTGTAGGTTGAGAGGTAGTTATGTTTCCTATGTTTTCTTCTACTCTTCGTGGCCATCGTGGTAAATCCTGGTGTCCGTAACCGTATTGAAGGCCATTTTCATATCAGATAGGGATTAAACATGTTCTCTAACTCGAATATAATTTGTTATATTTAACTAATTTTGGCAGAAATAAATTTTATATCTATTGGGCCATAATTTAAGTATCAACTTCAACATTTTTTGTAATGAATAATTATTGTATTAATTATTTGATGGATTCTATAATACATAAATTTATGTAATTTGCTGCAATGTATTAGTTTGTAAATTCCACTTAGTGGAAATAAACCTAGGTATGCGTGTTCAATTATTCGCATAGATACTCGACAAAATCCATGGAAATCAGATTAACGGCGCGCTAAATAATTTAAATAAAATAAATGTAATTTAAAGCGGTTTATCGGCGTGCCGGGCTATCGAGTACATCGCAATATTTCCAAACGGTTATTCCGAAACCTCTGGGATGTTAATACACAATCAGTTGAAACAAGACGTAAACGTTCAAACGTTCCTGTTGATTCCCCGCCGGCTCTCTCGGTTTCCATCCAGCACCACCTTAATTAATTCGAGCAAAGTTGCATAATTAATGCAAGGCAGCGCAACATTTCGATTCGTCGGTAACGTTCTCGCGTAATTAGTGTCGCTTTGCCGGGAATCCGCGACTTAATACTTAACCTTTGCACAACACGGACGCTTTCCCTGCTTTTATTAGCATACTTAATATTTATTGCGAATTCCGTTTAGTTGTAAAACTTCGCCCGCGCCCCCGTTTGTAGTATTAGATAGTTGCTTTGTTAAGCGCCCGCCGAGATACGGCTACATACAGGAATAACGTTCGTGTTCATATATTCATTTTATTACCTCATAAACAACGCCAAACCGCATATATGATCTCTTCGCTAATACTTCATCGGTTATTACGTCGGTGGCTGTTTAAGCTGTATTTTAACTTTGTAAACTAGGCATTTTATAATGAATTGATTTAATTAATAATTAACGTTTTGAATAATAATTACAAAATACTTACTTTATTGATGGTAGATGGGTATAGTTTGTAGCACATCTTGAATAACTTGGAATTGAAACACGATTTTTTGGCCTCGGATGCAAGTTCATATGGCCAGCTCAGGGTGGTTAGGAGAGACAGGGACACATTGAAACACGATGGCTTTATTTACCTCTAAATTTTCATTGACTATGGAGGCTTCTACTTCGTTATACATTTTAATGACAAATTAAACACAATAATTACTTTGTTTTGTATAACAGTTATTTAATTATACGGTGACCAATGGATTATGGTTTCGATTATGAGGTAATCATTGTTAAACCCCCATTTAATATAATATTTTCCTGTGGATTTATTCCTTAACTGGTATGCTGGGATCTATCATGACCTCAAGCTTGTACAATTGTTCACAACAAAGGTTTCTTCACACTGTGGCTTCTCTAGCTTAAAGAAACAATTATTCATGATTATTTTAAATAACATAAACAAAGGTAACGTATAACCAGCGATTTTATAACAGGTGTTATAAAATGTTCCACTTAAGAATTTCAGAAGTTTAAAATGAGGACTATTTAATTAGATAAATTAAATACCTGCTCACTCGCGGAGGAAACGAGATTACCGATGAATTTATGGCCGAACTAATGCTGATTAACTACAGCCCAATTAAACCGTTCGTCTGTGTTTCTTTTTCAAGCTATTCCGCATAATTGAATCTACTTCAATCTTCCCCTAATTACATTTAAACTTCCCCGACACAATCCTAATTCAAGAGGGCTTGTTTTTTCTTAATTGGCTATATGTATTTTAATTTCACTTCTTTACAACGGATTTTGCGAGGACAAAAAGAAGAGAAAAAAGACGGGAAACTTTCTATTACGCGAATAATTAGTATCGACTTCTGAGGCGAAATTAATGCAACTTGTTGAAGGCAAAAATCGGTCTGTAATCCGCGGGATTTTGGGGATTTCGCGCATTGGCAGTCCGCCGAAACTGAACTATGGAATCGTTAACTGGAATCGGCCGATATTTGCATACGTACCCGAACAATTTACTTGCAAATACTGCAATAATCCCGCAATCGAGCTGCACATATATGATTCAATAACGGACATCATTTTCTAATCTGCGAAACGCTTAAATTATCATGGATGTTCGATAAATCAGAAGCGTTTACGTTCCCGGTATTGAATTGTCGCTGCTGCAAATTCAGATCAAGGATATATTACAATGAAAATAGAGAATCAACACTAAATTACTAATGTCTGTACTTCTTATCTAAAATATTGTATTTCCGAAAATGAGGATGGGCAAAATCAATCAATTAAACTAATAAACGCGATTATTATTTACAATTTCGGCGTTTGTTATTTTTGTTGTAAAAATAAAATTGAGCGATTCCGTACAATTAGTATTTATTTACCAACCGGAAATGGAATTATTTATTTACAGAATATTTACGCGGAAAAATGAATTAGCAAATTGTTTTTATTTGCACCAACATTGCTCATGAATTCTGGGATGGCGTATTGTTTTATAAATAGTGTTAATACATTAAATGGTTTCCATTTCCGTAAAATCAGTCAATTAAAATAATGAACAATTTGAGTTTAAAAAAATCACACAGAACTATTTAAAGTAGTAGAACAAATCAAAAATATTACAATTACTTTGCTATACAGGGTTGAAATAAAATATGGAACAAGTAAATACCTTCAAACCAAAACAGACAATATCTTTGAAATTTTGCAGGTGCAAGTGCGATGAGGCAAGATACATCTAATGTACATTTTTTAAATAATATATTTCAGGTTTAAAATACCGTCAAGTTCTTTAATTTAAATGGGACATCCTATATATTTCTGCAGATATTTAAAAAACCTGTTATTTCGAATTTGTACAAATTGGATTTAGTGTAAAAAAAAATCTGTAAAATGAGGAATACAGCACTTTAATTAACCACTTTTAAGTTCTTATCCATTAGCGTGAACAACCATTTAGATAAACAAATTGATGAATTTTATGTTTATAGTAAGAAATTAACAAATTCTATAGAGTAGGAAGGTGTTTTCAAAATATCATATTGAAATTTACGGAAATAAATTATAAATACGATTAAGAATGGTTTATTTAAGTGAAAAAATTCGTATTGAAATTTTGTGAGATCGTGTTAGCACTCATGAAGAAGTGTTTCATATTTTTAATGATTTTCATCCTGAAAGAAATTCCATATCACGTTCAACAGTTACTACTGGGATCGTAAAAAATTTACCGAAACCTGGAAGACCGCGGATCGCAATGAACAAAGCTATTAGAGCTATTAGATAAAACACAGCAATTGATTTAGAAGATTCACCATAAACTTTTATCACAATTTTGGTACTATATCATGGTATAAATCGACGTTCTGTAGGGAAGGTATTGAAAAGTGAAAAGTATTATTTGTATAAGATACAATTGGTCCAATAATTATCAGATGATGATTTTGACCAAATTCTGGAGTTTTGCAAACGACTGATGGATATCTGTAATGTCAACGAACTTTTTTGCATCTAATGTAGTGTTTTCCGATGAGGCAACTTTTTGTTTAAATTTAACAGTTAACCGTCTTAACCCAAGATATTGATCAAATGAAAATCCTCATTGGATTCATGAAGCGCATACCCAGCATCCACAACATTTTAATGTTTGGATGGGAATTTTTTATAGTAAATGAACGGTGGCAAGTATTTAGATTTACTGAATAACTCAATTATTCCTGCATTTCAACAGAATGAGCAGTTATCACAAAATATTTGGTTTCAACAAGATGGAACACCTCCCCACTATGATAAATGGGTTAGGAATTTTCTAGATGCTAATTTTCCAAATCGATGGATTGGACGTAGAGGATTCATAGAGTGGTCAGCTCGATCTTCGCACAATACATTTTTTCTTTGGAGTTATCTAAAATGACGTGTTTACGAATTTAGACAAAGAATTTTTGATGAATGTGAGCTAATACATAGAGAAGTCTTGAAAAGAATGACTCATGAATTTGTTAATAAGCTGGCATATTGTCTTGAGGTAAACGACAAAAATTTGAACATTTGATTTAACTTTGTTTACAGTATTATTCTCATTAGCAAATAAATTTACTCATTCTACAACTAAAAGTGAATTATTCCTCGTTTTTACCGTTTTTTTTACACTAAACTCAGGATGTACAAATTCGAAGTATCATGCTCTTTAAAAATCTGGAGAATACATACAGTGTAGTATTTTTTATTTTTTTATTGGTATCCGCTCGTAACGATGGTTTCTGGTCACGTGCAAGTAACAAAAATCGACAATCATCCACAAGAAAAAATGGCTAATTAATATTTTTATGCCTTGCCGCTTGAATGCCATAAAGCCAGCGAGGTGTGGGAACCAGGGGCGAAGGGAAGCCGTGCTGTGTTTCCTTTAGGATTTGAAATTCCCTTAAATATGACCATAGTTTATTCGCGATTTTTTTCATGGAGATTGATCTAAAGTTATCCATGTTTGTTGCTCCTTTTTTGGAAAATCGAGGTCACTTTTACGATTTTCAGTGTTCTTGTTAATGCACCTTATTCCAGTGACAGGTTAATTAAATACACCAGTGGTTCTATAATATGTTTTAATATTTGTTTAATAACTATAAGCGATATTTCATATTTTCCTGCACTTGCTTTGTTTTTAAAACTATTTATAGCGACCGTGACTTCGTTCTCAGTGTAGGAGTTCAAAACATTAAAGATGATATTGACATAGGTAGAGTTGGTTAGTTTTTTTTACATTGCTGCCTAAATGTTTCCTTGTATTATTTGAGAAATAAAATATTAATTAGAATTAATTATTTTGAGCGTTTCTCCACGTGTCATAGTTGGGTTAAAATTAAAAATTCGAATTATTACTTTTATTTTCATAATACTGCACCTGTAAATCAATATTTAATTTGAGAAATAGTTTGCAAACGACTCACTTTTTTCTTCAGAATCTGGCTTCCATTTAGTTCAATTTTTACTACTTAAATATGCCTTTTTCGTATCCTCTTTTAGTTTCTTGTTATTTTCTTTTCGTATTTGCATTTACATTTTAGTTCTTCTGGTTGTGATTCTACCCTGATGTTTAGTTTGAGAGGACAAGATCTAGTAAAGTGGTTTTGGTTTCTCCGATGAATCAGTATTTCCTGCTTTTCTATCTATTTATTTATTTATTTCATACTATACACCGTTGCCGCCGTATTTAAAAAAGATTTGGCATTAATTTTGTGTGAGGCGGATGTGCGCATTAATAATAAAAACAGTTTTGTCATCTAGTAAAAACGTATACCTTACTTCTAAATTACACATTAATATTAGACACATGGATGCTGTATTTATGAAAATAAAATTTAATATAATTTGACACATGGAAATATTTGTACAGATACAGTTTATAATTTTAGGAATGGTGGATCTAAGAAATATTATTTTAAGTAATAATAAATTACAGGTCCAAAATTTTATATAAAGATTTTAGTACAAGATAATGTTTAAGTTTCTTTTCGAATATTTAATGTTATTAATTTGTTTTAATTCATCAGTAAATTTATTATAAATGAGTATAGTACTACACCGAGCAGTATTTTCATACATTTTGGTATTATGACGTGTCGATCTAATTTGTGTACCATGCCTTCTTTTGTAGGTATGTGGGCTATTATTTTTTCAGTATTTTTGTTCATTCGTAGGTGCATATATTGCGCATTTATATTTGTAGATACCTAGTACAGTAAGAATATTATTTTAACGAAATACATTTTTACATGTTTCCATTCTCTTAATATTAAAAAAATAATCGCAGTATACGTTTTTGACTAGATAATACAAGAATTATATTTGATTCTCCCCACAGCATTATATGATATGTGGGAATATGCGATTGCATAATATATATCTAATAGTGCTTTTAGGCAGAATTTAGGTTTAAGTTAAGCCATTTCTTAGTTGTAAATGTACATAATCAGTTTGTATTTCGCAAGATAAGTTATCTTCTATATATACACCGAGATATTTTACGTTTGGCGAAATATTATCAATTCTGTATGCGGGAAGTTTTTTGTTATAGAATTGTAGTTGTTGTTTTATTAGAATTAAGCAATATTATATTTTTGTTGTACTATTAATTAATGTTTTCGTTTATTTTATTAATTTTGATCGATAACTTTTCTTCGGTTGCAGTGTCATCTGCAACATTGATAACTTGTCCTGTACTAATATATTCTCTTAAATCATTAATGTATAGCATAAACAGAAGAGGTTCTAAGGTCGACCCCTGCACAACACCACTTGTGTAAGATTATGCAATTTTGATACACATTCATTGATTTGCACATATAACTGCCGATTTTTCAAAAACAATTTTACTAGATCTTTACCACGTATTCCCAAACAAGTCAATGTATTTATCACAAATTGTAGGTTAACAGTATCAAAGGCACGTAAAAAATTATAAAACAGGCCCACAACACACATTCCCGAATCCATGTACTTAGCGATTTGTTCTATCAGTTCTACACCTGCAGTTTCCGTTGAATTTCATTCAAATTAGTGTTGCTTTGATAGTTGTACTATTTGTAACATGCAAATTACTTTTGTATCATTCAATATCTATCGAGGTATTAGCCAGAGAAATAGTTGTTACAACAAGTAATTTGTTCAATATGTTGGATGCTTGAAGCCATAACTTTGTCATATATATTGAATCAGGGACTTTATCAAATGATCCTGAGTAATTGTTTTGTAGTCTTAGTAAAACTCATTGTAAATTCACGAAATATTTTTGTAATTTTAAACTATTAGTTAATTTTCTACTAAATAAACTAAAGGATTTTAATATATTTTATTATTCGTTATCATCTCTTTTGCTCCTAGGGGTCTAATATTTTTTATCTTTAGGCTAGTATTATTAAGGGGGCTAGCATTATTTTTATTTGCATTTTTATTTATGTTTGCGGTCGCTGACTTCATTTTGGTCTGATATGAATCATCGAGTTTTGGCTATTTGCATATTTGGTTTTTCCAGTGTCTCGTTTTACTTGTTTTTTGTCAATTTGGCATTCCGTATTTTGGGAACTGAGTTTATTATAGTGCTCTCCTCTTTCGGAATTGTTGTTCTGCAATGATCTCTTCAGGCAATCTTCTCTAAGCATTTTCCCGCATTCTTGATAGTACTCGCACCATCCTTTATATTCTACCATTACTGTTATTGTTCGTTTTCCTTCTCCATCCGTATCTCTACCACTATTGGAAAATGGTTACATCCTTAGACTTATTCCACCTCTATTTGTCTAACTGCTTTCCTATTTAGGCCCTTTATTTCGAAGTAATCAATGACTGGTTATCCTTGTTTTCCCACATATATTTTCTTCCCTTCCCAATCACATTAAGTGCACCCATTTATTATTTATTTCTCATCCCTCTTCTATTAACTAATCCCCCTAATCCTACTCTCCTTGTTTGTCAGTTTATCCTGAGACGTTCTTACTATTAATTTACCCTGATCACTCACTCCTCCCCTGTGCTCATCTCGTTCCTACTATCATCCATCCTTTAGCCCTCCATTTTATTGCATCCTTCGTTGCTCCGACCACCTAATCCCCCCTGAAAGTAAATCCCTCATATAATATTATACTCCTCCTTCCTCATTTATGTTCATACTAACCCCACCATACCTATTTCTAAAAGTCTCTTGCTCCTACATTTCGGCTTTATCTCCGCTACGCTCCAAAACCCTCCTCTTAAGTAACCCTCTGATGCAGATCCTAACACTGATATAGTCAATCCACATTATATTATTAAGCCAAATTTTTGAATCATCTTCGGATGCAAAATCTATAATAAATAATATCTATATAAAATTCTTGGATCTTAACGGCGTTCACTTGGTGGTACATTTCAATATTAAGAATAAAGAAAACACTTTTACTTTTTTATACCACTTTAAGTTTTATTTGCAGTGACTAGTTTCGACTACACAGTAATCATTATCAAACTAAGTACTTAAATTACGAATAACAACTGTTTATATACCTATTACAACGCTTCGAACAGTGGGGTGTACATTAGGTCAACCTGGTCGTTAAGGAGGGAAATTCCGGGATTAATTTTCGCTTTGTAGATTTCAAGGGCTTCCAGTAAATCCATCTTACCTCCTTTTTCGGTAAGATGGATTACCGAAAGTACATCCTTGCCGAAAGTATGGTTTGATTCCAATAAGTGATTTGAAAATGTGGAATTATTTTTCTTTAAATTGAATGACCTCTGATGTTCGTTTAATCGTGTTTTAAAATTACGACCTGATTGCCCAATGTACACCCGTTTACAATCTGGACAGGTTAAAAACTAGTCACTGCAAATAAAACTTAAAGTGGTATAAAAAAGTAAAAGTGTTTTCTTTATTCTTAATCTATATAAAAGTTAAACGGAATGAGACACTAGTTTGGCACTTTTTTCACTTAGTTTATTTTATAGCTAAATGTACATTTCGGTCACAAAGTGATCATTATTAATAGCAAACTCAGAATGAGACACCTTTTCAACAGGACTACTTATTCTATTGATCATAGTGAACAAGACTTAATAATTGCGTATAGCAAAGGTATGCCACATATTGCCAAGAAAGTAAACATAAACGTCACGTCGTCGAAAACTAAATGTAACACATAATTCATCATAATGCGCAAACCTTTGCATATAGGAAGCAACAGCTAAATCGTCTTACTCTTTTCTACCAAAACGTTAGAAGTTTTAATACCAAAATCATTTCTTTTTACAACGCTATAACATTATTTGCATTACGGAATCATAAATCAAATAAAGTCTTCACAATTGGAAACCCTTTCCCCAACATTATAACGTATATCGCTGCGACAGAGTTTATTAAGCTCGAGGGGAAGAAGTCATATTACTACCAATATCCGTTCTGAAAAATTTAATATTAGCGTCACTGACAATTCTTTTGAAATAATAGACAATTTGTTCTAATAATCACATGAAGGGCGACGTGCATCGATATCTTAAACCATTTGTTCCCGAAAATGAACATAATCCTAGCCTCGGCAGCTCAATTTCTATTAAATATGTTGCATTCAAAAACCAAAGGATAAGAAATTTTAGTACAATTACAAAAGGGCCACCTTAGTAAACTTATATTACAATATCTTAACAATTGACTGGGATGACAAGTTCCTAAGGTAAAAAGTTGTAACAATACCCGAAATTTTCCTGCATGGTTTAATAGCACGATAATTTCAGATATTAAAGTGAAAAATAAATTAAGAAAACAGCTCATCGAAAATAACAGCAAAATGGCCGGGGCCAATTTCACATGTATTCGACAATCTCTCAAAACATACAGTAAAAACGCTCGTGAAAAGTATATACAAGATGCAGAATTTCAGAATCTAGATTAAATACATATTCTAAGCATTTTTGGACTTAAGTACTCGTACATTAATTTAATTAAGGATGCTTCTAGAATACCAGGTAATCTAACATGGGAAAGAACTTACTTACCAAAATGGATTCGCATTTCACTTTAAATCCAGCTATTCTCATAATCTTCTATTTCGTACTTCTGTGCCTGTATATAATAATGATTTTCTAGGTTGCAAAAACATCAGTCATCGATTTAGTTTCATCATTAGCTAAACTATTTACATTTATTTTTAACCTCATCTTGCATGTACGAACATTCCCGAAATTAAAGAACGTCTGTCCAATCTTTAAGGCTGGAAATAAAGTCAAAAACGAGAACTACAGTCCAATTGTCTTTTTGAGAAACTTTTGGAAGGTGTTTGAAAATATTCTAGGCGAGCAGTTCTCAATATAATTTATCTATCCACCGTCATGGATTTTTACCAGGTTGATCCATATGCACCATATTTTCAATATATCGCAGAGCAACTCTTCATAATTATTTTTAAACGGGTGTAACATATACGGATCATTGCAGGGCTTTCAATAAAATAAACCCTAACATCTTAATTAGAAGGAAACGAATAATTTTAACATTAATAATAATGATAATATAATTGCCATCATTAAGTCTTATTTAACTGATCGCAAACAGGTGGTTGAGTACGAAGAAAATTAATCTTTTCCATTCCATCCGACATCGGGGATCCCGCAAGGTTCAAATCTAGGACCATTATTATTCTTTCTATACAATCTACTCCCCTATGTTGACTACAACAAACTTTACCGAAAAATTGTGACTACTGCTAATTGCGAAATCCTACAAGAAAATTTAAATACACTATCTTGGTAGTGTAAAGATAATGAGCTTGAGTTAAATATTAAAAAGTGTTATGTAAAATCATACTTTAGAAAGACTAAAACCATCCATCATTATCACCTAATTGGAATTGATTATTTAAACAGTTATCATTAATTCAGTTATATAAACAGAGTAAAAAATGTGTTATTTATTATATACAAACGCAGTATTTATTTACCTATGAGAACCTGAAATAATGTTTGGTACAAAACTTAAGGATTTATTCGCTTATAAGTAATGTTATTGCCTGCTGGTTTCTTAATCAGGAACAGAAAACTATTTATGTCGTTGCTAACTGTAATAAGCCTTCTTAAGTCATATATTCTAAGCAGTCTTATTTAGTGTGCCGTTATTTGGACTCCAATGAACATGAAATAAACCTGCAATTTAGAAAGTGTTCAAGGTAAATTGCTGAAATATTTGCAATTTTTAAAATACTATTCCCAATTACTTAGTGAATTTGGATTTATTTCTGTTACAGGCAGGATTTGGCATAATGAATCCCTCTATTTATATAAGCTAATACACAATATGCCAGATGAATTTTTATATTTAAAAATATGAAAATATTTTATAAATACGCAATGAGTTTTATTAAAACTACAAAACAACTCACCTATTGTCTACTACGACGACAGATATTGAATAATATAGAAAAAATTAAGGTAAATTTTAAAGAAACTAAAAAGAGCTTTTTGATTTAAAGAAAGGAACAATATAATCTATGGTTCACATCCCCTTACAACCTGTAGAGTAAATTGGTTGTTCAAGACGGAACGGCACTCCGACGATACACAATTGAACTGTTCGCCGCTTGTTTCAAGTATCTCCAATACGACGTCTTAATGCAATTTAAGATTATCCAATTAACCTGGATTGGAAAATATAAATGCCCGGGGCACAACTAGATGCATTAACCCCGCATAATGCGGAGCAATTTGTCTCGACAGCTTTGTAGTCGCATACATGCTCACCTGTTTGCCACAGAAACACATACTAATACGCCTACACACACCACTGGCGTGTAGACACACGGGGTTTAATTAATGGTAAATAATAGATTATGGAAAAGCTCAATTTCCTAGCGCAAAGACAATTAGCAAATGAAGCGCGGCCTAAATAATATATAACCTCAACAATAAAGGCATAATCTGCTTAACGATCCTCCGCACTTACGTACTCGTCTCGGTTAAGTCAGAGTGAGACGGGGTGAATGGATGAATTCGCATATTCTTGTGAGGAAGTCTCCGGGATAATTCCATTGTCTAATGTCGAGAAGGGGTACGGCGATGTGGATGTGAGGGTATAACCGATGACAGCCGAGAAACCGAGGGAGATACGTTAAGTAAATCTACGCTGATGGTGCGTATTAAGAGGCTGCCGAAGAGGCGAATTGAAAATTTACGCCTAATAGCACGGAATGACGCACGTTTATACGTGCCAACAGGTACGTACGTACTCCTGCGTACCGCCAGGTTTTTATTTTCCGTTTTTTCCACCAAATTTCTATTCGATATCGGGGGGAACGGAAAAGTTTATTTTATTGCCGCATCATTACGAGCCTATAAATTTCGATTTGGTATGTTGTCGACGATAAATTTACAAATTTAGCACCCCCCGCACAGATTTGCATTTTTTTGCACGTTTCCGATGGGGCGGGGGGTCGTGAAAGCGACGCGATTACGACCTACAAGTCGTTAATTTCTTCCCGATGAATACATTACCTTCCGATTTGGTGAGTTTATTGGCAAAGACATTGCTTTTCATTATCAAAGATACAAATTGCCTTCAATGTTTATTATTCCATAATGAAAGATGCTTATTAAACATACGGAAAAGTTTCAAAGTGTTTCTCCCTTAATCCTAATATGTTTTATAATTGATTTTAGAATCAAAAGTATTGTCTGTAATTTTAGTTACAAGATAAATGTTGGGTGGATGAGTTTATGTCTTCTAACCTACTCTTAAACGAGTAAAATATCCAAGAGAGTTATAAAAATATTTGTTTTCGAAAAATCTTGGTCGATGTTTCGAAAATCAAAAAAATTCTAGATGGCTTACATGGCACCTTAAGTTTTTTTATTAGTCTACCAACTGCAACTCCAAACCTAGATTGTCTATTTTTTCAACAAATATTTCAGCTGAAAATTTTAATTTCAATCTTTTCCTCCCTCATTTTTATTCTAATTGCTTATAAAAAGCAAATCTAATTTGCTCCACGCCCTAAGACCAATCAATAGCTTATTTTCAAAATAATGGTCTTAATACTGATCCTTGTGGCACGGCACATTATTATTCAAACGCTTCCAGTTTTCCCTCCCTACCTTCAAATACAAAGACTTTCTCTTCAAAATAGCTTTTATGTAACCTTAGTATTATGGAATTTCTTTTCCAATTATCGCTCTTAAAACCTCTGGCTGTGGTAGGGAATTAAATATCATCAATTGTAATACCTACATCTATCATGTCGTTTTTTTGTACGCATATTAATAACGTGGAGCTTCTTTTAAAGTTCATGACCCCAACTGCTTTGGTATGCTATCACACTTTTCAAAACTTAAATTAGAATATGATACAACTACCATAGTTTTTACTTCTCTCTTAATGCACGCTACTTTATACTATAAATGGAAATGTAATTTTATTATATTTTATAACAACTTTACAGCATTATTATTTAGCGTGCGCTCAATTTAAAAATTATTGATTCCTACAAATTTTCCGTCTGCATTATTAAAGCGGTCATCGGTTTCTGGGATGGGTGGACCGCAGTGGTAGCTGCAAACTCTAGAATTTATGCGGCCTTAATGCAGCCGGATACATTTACATATTCGGTAATGCTCTTAGGTGCAGATATCGGGGAAATGGGTCAAGATTAGTGCGGCCCTCTCTCAACCCCCATATCTCTATTAATTTACTCATTGAATTCACTAATGTTGCCAGAAATAATTAATGCTAATGCTGGAAAGATTATCTACGTTACGTGTACTCAAATGCAGCTGGAAATAAGATGAATACCAACAAAATACTCCATTGAAAAAATCCAAGTAAATTTAAAGTAGTCATTAATTTTCATATACTGAGAAATAATAATTTAATTTTAAAATTGAGAAATAATAATTTTGAATTTGAAATTCTATTAAATGGTCAAATAGAAATTAATATTCAAAAGTTCCTTTTCATTATTGTTGAGGTTTTCTATTCAAGCGTTATGTATTCATTTAAAGCCAACTACAACAATAATGAATAGGAACTTTTAAATAAGGATCTCAAATAATCTTCAGTTATATAAAACCCATGCAAAGAATGAAAGAAGCAGAACATTGAAATAATTGAAGTTAACAGGTAAAATTTAAGGAAACATTTAGTTAAGAAAATCAATAGAAGCAATATACCCCATAAAAATACGGTATTTAACAAATAACATGTGAAAATTGCAAAGGAAGAAAGATTGGGAAGAAAGATTGGGAAGAAACTTCAAAACTATCTACAAAGAACACAAAAAAAACATAAAAAACCAATTTATTTTGCCCAAAAAGGCAATCTGGAGAGTAAGGAAGCAATTTGGATTTGAGTTTATATCCTCAATTATTAGCAAGTTCAAATATTTGTTCAATCCTGCAGTAGAAAATAGAACTTTCATACGTTGTTTTGTTGTTAGAAAGTTACAGTTTACCTCACGCAAAATGGTTGCTATGGAGATTTACTTTCGCCCACTCTTGTGTCACTTTCGCCCACTCTTATGTCACTTTCGCTCACGCTTTTATAAATACACATTATTATTATTATTATTATTATTACTTACTTACTTGCTTATACACTTGTAAATGAAAATTGTCACTTCGAAATAGAATATTGGGCAAAGTTATTAAAAAGGCCATTAAAATAGGCAATTAAAACTGCATCCGTAATGATATTTAAATTGTGAATCCTAAGCCATTCTTCTTCGCTCATTGTAAAATAATATTATATTTTGTTACGGATGTTTGCCGAAACTTTATATATATTATTGAATATCAACTATTATTACAGACAAAAGTGGTACAAGTTACTTAGCGTCGCCGATTGTGTTGTTTATATGACGTAGACGATCGTGTTATATTGCCGCTTGTCTTTTTTTGTCGTCGCTCACAGCGGGACACTAGATTATTTTAGTGCGGGCCGTGCACGGCGCATCGAGCAAGGCCGACCGCCGTACACTAGATTTTAAAGCGGGCCGGGCACGGCACATCGCGCAAAGCCGCAATACATTTCTTTTATTTGAACCTACGTTTTAAAATGAATTTTCGGCAGGATTGAACAAAACGTAATACACCACTCGTGGAGTTACGAATTCGCTCACTTGTGTACCTTCGCACACTCGGCTGTCGCCTCGTGTGCAAATTGGTACACGCGTGAGCGAAACGCGTACTTTCTCCACTTGTAGTGTAATATACTATTTCATTCCCGGTCTTGCCCATAATTAATTCCAGTTTATATATCACAATTGCGCATTTTCAACTACTTAATGTTTGGAATTCCTTGCAAAATGATCGTTACTGATCAAAAAATATGTTAGGAATATGAATAAACGTAACAGGTGTTCTAATTTAAAATTAACTAATGTTATAATTTCGTTTCATCAAGAGTGCAGTGAACAAAGTATCTACCATATAATGAGGAATGCCTTACTACCTGACCTATCAGTATTTAAGCGTTAGGATCAAATATCCAGAAGTGAGCAGTGTGGTCAACTACAATAACTGATCCCACTCCCAAATCAGTTTTAGATATGTATATGTAGCAAGAGTTCGTGTAACGATTTGTCATTAAACTTAAATTTGCCCAAAATATTACAGGTGAAATGTCTTTAAAAGTTTTATCGGGTCTAATATGAGGAACCTTCTTGGAGCCATCTATGATAAAATCTTACCAACTCCTACCTCTTAATGCATCAGGTCTGAAAATTTGCGGAACTCGCGTGTTTAACGCACATCGGCCATGTGATTGAAATCGATTTGACAAAAATGGACGCATGCTATCTTTTTCTCTGAAAATTTAAAACCACACGAGTTAGTATCTTGAAGGATGTTATGGATGCGATGATATGTAATTGTTTAGAAATGACCGGAATTGTATATTCAACAACTATATATACTTTAAAAACGATATTTGTTTAGGTCATTGACAAAATTCTTCCAAATCACAACATTAGATTGGGTAGAAGCGGGTTTACAAGTATGCCAGCAGTATGCTTAATTTTCTGATCCATTGTAAAAATTTCCATTTTCATTACAATTTCAACTTAAAACCAGTAAAAACATTGTCTACAAAAGAGAGAAAGAAGTTAAGATTTTGAAGTTCTTTCCATTTATGTAGGGAGACTTATGAGGTTGAATGAAATTATAATTGACTCACATATTCAGTACAGATGGAATAATATGAATTCATTTCAACTGGTTGATAGGTTGCAATATATATTTGCATATGTTGTGCAGATGTTCAGAATGTATCGTTATGTGTTTAAGCTTACGAAATTGCATGTGTAAGGACTTGAAGCATCTTATTTTCTATAGATTTAATAAAGGTCCTGTATGTGGATTTTGTGCTCCAGGAGGGCGTGTATCGTTATTCTTCATGAGAGAAATCACACCACGTGGTTGGAAAACTTATCGTCTCTTTAAAATCAATACAAAAAGTTTAAGTGAAGGAATAATATTAGTAGAGTATAACATAAAAACAAAATTAGAGAAAAATATCCTCGAACCATTGTTCATAATTGGGGCTCCCTGCAGAACGTTGATAGGAGTGGTTAAATCTTGTGGGGAGGCTTGGTTCATTAAAGGGAATCCCAGATAATATCTGCGAGCAATCAATCAGACCATGCATTAGTTTCCACAGGAACATCGAGCAGCGTTGGTCGTGGTTCAAGGTCAGGAATACCATTTTTTGTCGTTCATATAGTTCAGCCTAAGAAATTCCATTAGGCGGATACCTACCATCTAGTTTAAAAGAAAGAAATTTCAAATTTAAATTTTTTCTGAGGTAAAGGCAGTTTAGTGGCAGAGAGCGATTCGCATAGATTGAATACCAAATTAGGCCAAAATATTCCATTTTACTTAGTACAAATGCGTGACACAATGATTTAATAGCATCAGTGTTGAGAAAATCCTTGCTGGTTCTGAGTATGAAACCTAACGATTTAGAAGCAGTCGAGCGGACGGAATCCACGTGATCCACCAATGTGAGTTTTTTGTCAAAAGTAACACAAAGGTCTTTGATGGTATCAACACAGGAAATCGAACTGTTTGCAATATAATAATCAGATAATAACGTGTTGCGCATGCGACTGTAGTGAATAAAGTGACACCTGGCAGTGTTAAGTTTGATGTTGACAGTCAGAAATGATGTAGTTGAAGGCTGTGGATGTCAGCCTCTGACACCACGTTCACATAAATTTTAAGATCATCAGCGTATACTAATACAGGACAATTGATCCGCACGAGAAGGTCATTGATGAAAATGTTGAAAAGAAGGTATCCCAGGCAAGAGCCCTGTGGAACACACGAGGGAGGACAGAATGCATACGATTTAAAGTCGGTATACGTGACATAACACGAACGCTCGCGTAAGTAGGAATTAATAAGATACATGACTGCTATTTATGCTAATAGTAGAGCCCTCGGGTATATCGTTTTCTTTTACGTGAAGTGAGGAGAATCTACACGTACGCAAAAACTATGGTGCGACAAAAAAGAATTGGATGAATATTGCCCCTCAGTATCCACCGATACAACTTTCTGGAAATACAATAACGCCTTGTCAAATAATTAGCTTTTTTAGATGAAAAAAACTCAACGACTATATGTTTTCTCTCTATAACATTCTCTAGACGCACCAGATGGTCAATAGTGGAATGACGTTACCTTAAGCCAGACTATTAGGGCCCGATTAGTTCTCGTGACTCAAGAATCTATACATGCATGTATGATAAAGACAAATATAATCTAATCTAATCTAATCTACCAGTCGGTTATTGAAAACAATTTCAAAGACTTTACTCAAGCAGCATGTCAATTTAATAAACCGATAATTAGAGGTAATATTCAGATCATGATTTTGGAAGTCCCACAATTAGAGTTTCTCTTTAAATGGCTCGATATTCCCCTTTGTTCCATATTGAATTCAATATCTTTAAGCAGGTAACAAATGTTGAATCACCTTGTAAGGAATATTATCCGGTCTATGAGAAGAGCCATTGCATGCATTTATTGCCTCTTTATTTCCTCCATTGTGAATAGATAATTATAATAATGATCCCAATCTGAGGAGAAGTCAATTGAAGCATCTAGCTTGCCCTTCCTACGCATTATATTGGGTAATTAATTGCTAAAATCAGCGTTGGTAATTGTTTTACCACCTCACTAATTGTTTTACCTTCATTTCAGAAGTTCATGGTGGAGTGAATGATTTGTCCATGGATAGCATGCACTTTTTTTCAGATGACTTCCATGATTAATGTATTCTATGGACCGTTTATTTTGAAACTGGTGTAAGTCCATTTTCTCTTGATTCCAGAAAACTAAAGGTTAACATATCTGCTAATCAAAAAATTTAGGCATATTATATGAAGTCTGGCAATATTTCTACTGTTTTATGAATATGTAATTTGGTTATATAAATTTGTTTTAGACGTATTTTACTAAACTGATGTATACTTACGGGCTGCAAATGGACTTACACCATTTTCAAAATTAGACAATTGTAAAAATCATTTAATTTAAATTTTGAATAATCAAACATCACTTCAAATATACTTCATAGTAGTCCAATTTTATTTACAAATAATGATACGATATAAAATAGAAGTAGTATTTTTAATTTTAGATGCTAATTACATTGTTAGAATTACAAGATATTGATTTATTTACGTATTTACTTATGCTCTGCATGTGTTTCGAAATATGCATGATGCACCGGAGGTATATAAGGTAATAACTGTATGATGTCTTTATATTTTTCATAACTAATGGTCCTGACATGTTTTTAGAAAGGCGTCAAATTTTAGCGGTCTTCCAGGACGTGTAGGTCATAAATTTATAGTTTTAAATTCTTTGTCCTTCATCGATGTTTTATATAAAATAGTGTATGGTGCACTTTTGAGAAACCTCACCCAACATATTTGCAACCAATTTACCTGTTCTCCATTAGTGTTTTTTCTTATCTGTTTTTAATCGCATTTTTATGATTTTTTATTGAAAGGAAATTCTCTCGTTTCATTTCATGTAAAATAAATTTATTATGTTTTCTACATTGCCTTATTATATCATAATAATCCTGTGGTGTGTACAGAAAATTCTTTTTTCTCAATGCCATTTCTATCATGCCAAAATTTTCATCGTTCGGATGGTATGAATGCCCTGAGAGTAAAGTTTGTGTTCAATTATGTCAATGTTATTTTCCAACGACTGAAAAACCTTCAACCACATCAATTGCCATTTGTAAATTTCGATTTTGTCTAGTACACATGACACTATAGGCAATGATATAGCATTGGGTCGTTACACTTTCTAAATGCCTCAAACAACAAGAAGCTACTTCTTGCGATCCCCTGGAAGCAATAGTTTCGTCCCACACATACATATTAACTTTATTGTCGTGGAAATTGCGAAAACCCTCATTCAAAATATACATATTTCGCTTATAATATGCGATTGAGGCAGATAATTTGGGATGAGGTAAGGCTTTTTGTAAGTCAAAAGAGAAGGCAAAGTATTTATATGTCATTGAACTGATGTAGTTCTTCTAAGATTTATTTTTTTAAATGTTAGATAGTGCGACGGGTGAACCTGCTTTTATGTAATCAGAATTTCTTACGTAGGATTCCTTTTGTAGACATTAAATTCTCGTTTCTTCTCTGCGATAACTCGACTGGCCTCTACCTTCTACCAAGGAACGGAGTGGTTTTTTTTGGTCGAGCCAGAGGTGTACGGTGTAGACTTTTCTGCTGCTTGAGTAATGCAAAGTTTAATATTTGAAAGAGAGTAACCAATATCTTCAAAATTGTGTGGTAACGTAACATCGTTCCTTAAAATTATCCCATTTTGCTAAATTCAAACTCGTGTTTAGATCTGTGAGGAAACTATCGGGAATTGGTAGGTTCTATGTAGATATTCGACTACTACTAAAGACGTGTAGGAAAAGTGGGCGAATATATCACTAGACCGTTTAAACCAATAAAATACGTTGGTTGTCCGTTATTTAAGATTATCGATATCGAGGACTTCCTTGATATATTTGTCCCTAATATCGAGACGAGAGAATCCCAATAGCAGACTATGTGCATTAAGACCTTACAGCAATAGATATATTCTAGGTAACTGGCTAATTATATTAACTATCTGATTACTCTCCTAGTTGCCTGGAAGGTAAACGTTGCATATCGTAATAACTATCGACACTTTTATTACACATGCTATGGCCTGAAGATCAGTTCTTAATGTAGGTTGCGTATAAATAGTTATTTCCCCTTTTGACAGACATAGTGGTACAACATCTTTCTAGAGGATATTGTATCCTCTCAAAGAAAATTGTTGTTCTGGTCTGAAATGGATTTCTTGCACATCCTTACTCCCCCTCTTCGAAAATATAGTAGTGCTGTAGGTGCTACGTCTTCCTTGAAGATATTATAGCCTCAGAAAAAAAATATTGTTTTTGCTTAAAGTGGATTTTTTGTAGACATACTCAGAAAGCCGATATGGGATACAACATTGTATTTCCTTTGAATTATTTGTTTCAGCTCTTACAAATAATATGGTAATAGACAATACATAATACATACCAGCAAAAATAATAAAAATACCAATAAATGAAATACAAATTTAAAAACAGGCAAAGAAATAATTACGGATTATTAATTAGAAAAAGGTCACAAGGTAATACTTTCAGTCTACAACGGTCTGTAGCTCATCTTTAGGACATCTTACAGGAAGTTATCTTGGGTTTTCTGCCATGTATTTTCTCGTCTCGAAGTCAGTTAACAAATGTTTCTATTTAGAAGACCCTTATAATCCCTTTAGATATTTTAAAATTTGGTTTGGCTACAGGGGAGCCAGCCTTGGTAGTCTTAGTCTTTTTTGCCTTATGTCAGATAACATATGCTGTTACCTCCTGATGGCTGAGTTACTCCCGCTGGTAATATTTACTACCGAAATAGCTATGTAACTGCAGCAGTTGTTTGTAACTTGATTTTGGCATTTCGTAGTAGTTGTGTTAACGTTTTGTTTATTGTACTTTAATTTTATTCGTCATAATTGGAGCTAATTATAAAATTATATCTTGCACGTTCAAAGTTGATAACTTTTCTTTCCTTAAAAATAGCTGTTTTTCTCTAGTAATAAATTCTAGTACATATTTATTAAATAGTAACGCTGAATAGTTTTTTAAATCTGGATAAATCAGAATTTCCACAGTTTACACATGAAAATAGTTCAATATTTTCAGAGATTTCATGGAATGGCTTACTGATTTTATAATTATTTGCCGGACAATTTAAGAAAACTGTCAAGAGTAAAATTTAAACAAATTGTGAAAGGGCCCTTAAGTAATGCAGAGCTTTACAACATTGAAGATTACTTTAAAATTGAGATGCGTCAATTTCACAATTAGAATTAATACAAACTGTTAAAATCCGTTTACTTTATAAAATAATTTTTTAAGTTATGTTGTATTCGGATGTATGTATGTACCTTAGAGTTATAATTATATATATATATTTTTTGTGTTCTGTTTCAAGTATGTGATTTTTATTTTTTTATGACTTATCCAACACATTGTTGTTTCTTGGATTAATAAAGTATCTATCTATTTATCTACTGCATTAACATATAGATGGAGTTTCGCATCTAGTAGACGTGTTTTTCTAGTTTTTGGCATTTAATCAAATTCTGACTCCTCAAGAAAACTTTTATTTGAGATTTATATATGCAGGAAGGTTATATACAATCAAAGGTCGCTATGCATTTGGAGAACACAGTTCGAGACCAAAAATTTTTTAGTTTCTAATTATCAACAATAATATTTTTTAAATTTTACATCCTTAAAACTATTTATTTTAATTGTATTGCAAATTATTAATTAAAGAAACTTTTTTTTTGTAATAATTTATATTTCTTAGAGGAAACTAATTGTTTTAAGCAAATTTAAAACTGTTTTGTTACAAATATCCTAAATCCTTTACTAGTGGTTACTATTTTGATGCTTTACTATAAGCCTTTTACATATTTTAATAATAACAAACCTGAATATTTCGTGTATACGGGTATGATACACAAAATATTCAGAACGAGAACATTTATGATGAAGTTAAACGAAACATTTCGCATGCACATAAAATCCGGCCAAAAACTTTTTACCTAAGCGACGACAGATGAAAGCAAAGGCTTCCCAGATGAACGTCGTAATCCGGCATTGACTTCAGGACATTTTATTACCGTTGTACGTACACTCATACACGAAATTCACCTATAAATATGCAACATTTTAACTCGATATTTCTTGCCCGAAAGGCCGACCTTTCCCATTTGCATATATAATTTTCCACTTGCATTATAAATTCACCGCTATACATATTGCAATTACACAATTCTAAATTGGACATTGTTAATTATTACGTGTATGCATTTTAATATTATTATTATTATTATTACTATTATTGCGCTATGCGTTATTATTATTACATAATAGCAAAACTATATTTTAGGTATTAGTTTGTGATTTGTTGAAATAAGATTGAATAATCGAAATCATTAACTAAATATAATATCAGCGTAAATGATTTATTAAAATGGATGTGTATTTAGTTTCAGTAATTATAATATTTATCTAATTAAAAACTAATCAATTTAAGGTCTTGATAAAAGAAAATTAAATGTGTAATTAATAAAAGTAATGGTTAATTGTTATTATTTTTATACTTTTCTTATAAGGAAAATATTTATGATATTTATGAAACCGAAGGATTTTTTAAATGTTTTACTTTCAAGACTTTTTTGTTTTGAAATTTTTGACCGGTCGCCATTTTGTGATTTGAAACAATAAAAAATAATTGTAAATACAAATATTTTAGAGAGCCCAAAGTTACTTTTAAAACTTTTTGGTTTTTTAAAATAGTCCTTCAAATAAGGGAGTTATGGCGATTTTTAGAAAAACAAAAGAACTCCAATAACTCCGAACCGGAGCACCAAATCACAATTTAGAACTAAGAAAAGTTGTTTGTTTTAACGTGTTCCAACTGCCGTTTTTGGGTGTAATGACTTAGTATTAGTAGTATGTATAGTAAATCACAAAGTAGGTCAGATCCCGGCTCCTCCACCATTTATTTATAATTATATTTTTAATATACAATTCTGTTATTTTTTCTATTGAAAGCTTCTTTCATATGTATAAAATCCATAAGCATTAAATATTATGTATTTAGTATTATTTTTGAGTATACTACCACTCGATTTAATAATTCACATCCAGTATAATAAACGAATTATATGCCTAACAATTAAACCGAGTATTTCTAATATCAGTTCGCGATGAATAAAGTTAATTGAGCGTTTGGGATAGGATGAAGCCAGCGCTTATCAAACAATAAACGTAAAACAGTAAACACGTCAAACGCAGTTGCCAATTAAAAGGGGTGGATATTCGGCGAGGTACGATACGTACGGCAATGCGGTTCATTTCGTGTACATTTCGCGCATAAACTGGAATTATTAAAGGGCAATTAAGGCGGAAATTTCACGTGCTTCCGCCACTGCCAGGGTGCATTTCACCGGACCAGCGACCCACCGCCGCCACCACCGTTTTCAAGTCCTTTCGAACGACTAATTTCACCATCGCTCACCGTTGTATATATTAAATTAATGTATGCACGTATATATATATATTGTATATAGATATACACACGCGTGTTTATTATGTAGGTCCCCTGATATAGGATGCAAATCTTGTTTACATCAGACGAGCGCAGCCCCGGTTTCATGGGCCATATCTTGACTAAATATATACCCTGTTTGGATCGCTGAATTAGCTATGTATTTCATGTAATCACCGCTAATATTGTCATAATTTTGATGTTATCACGCGTCGGCTTTGTCGGTTCGCCTTTTATCATATTAGGCATCAAGGCTTTTAGATCAGTGTACTTAATAAGCACACTGCTAAGTGCATATAATATGTAATGTCCTTTGTTGCTAATACAGTTTACCCGTATATAATTATATAATGGCATCCTTTGTTGTATTATAATAATTAATTACAAAGTTTTTTTATCAAGTACATTATTATATTTTAAATACGTGTTTTTAATTTTATTTTACTTATTTAATTGTATTAGTTATAAAATCTGATTTGTTATACAAAATAATAACATATTGCTGAAAAAAAACAGTGGTTCTGTTCACAGAGGGAGCGTAGCATTTTCTAAGTGTTGTAGTCCTAGCAATTTTTATGACATTTCTTTGTCATATTCTTAACCCTCCAGCTTATAAAAATACAGATCAAAAGTTAAATTTTCAAGTAAATATTCTGATTAGCTGAAAGATTTCTTAAGAGTCAGATGCTTATAGCATAGCAACTGGAGGGTGGGATAGGGGCCACCCACACATCCTACATATTTCAGAAATATTTAAGATGTTACAGTGTTTATGTTTTCTTTACATTTTAAAAACAGACTTCGGCGTGTGTTTTCTGGAAACAGGGACATAACAGTGAATGCATTATATGTAGGGTGGGCGGGTTGCCTCTATCCGATCCTCCAAATTGTAAATATACGCCAGAATGTTTCAGGTTAAAAAAATTGTTCAGCAGATAAAAACTTGTATTATTAAGTAACTATTCAGTTTTGCACAAATATTTCTTGAGAAGTCGATGCTTGTAACAAAATAACTGAACACCACCCATCTATACTACAAATTTTATAAAACCTTAAGCTGTTACGAAGTTTATGTTGTCGTTGCATTTTCAAAACAGTCTCTGGCTTTTCTTTCCTAGAAACAGGGAAATAAATGTGAATGCATGTTTAATTTTAGTTTATCTCTTAAATTTTTGGTAGGATCAAACTAGGGAATTATAGTCTAAAGCAGTTGAAGAAGCAACTTTTCCAACACTTAAATTCTATATAATTAGAATCAATTTTTAAAATTTTAAAGTATGTGAAATTTATTCTTATTTTCAACTCTGATTATTTCTTAATCCTGGGTAAGGACAATTAAATTTTCTATAGAATCAAATAAAGGGGTTATAATCTAAAGCTTTTGGGAGAAATGTGTCGAGCATTTAAATTTCATTTAATTTTTAATCAATTCTCAAAATTTTTAAGTCTGTGAAGTTTGTTCTTATTTTCAATTTCGATTATTTCTTAATTCTGCGGAAGGATAATTGAGTTTTTTGGTAGAATCAAATAAGGGAACAATAATTTAAGGCTCTTGAGGGAGCAACTTGCCAAGAATATAAATTTCTTAAAATTCTTAATCAATTTTTAAAATTTCATTAGTTTATTCTTATTTTCAACTTTGATTATTTCTTAATCCTGGGTAAGGATAATTCAATTTTTTATAGAATAAAATAAAGGAGTTATATTCTAAAGTTTTCTGGGAGCAATGTGTTTAAATTTCATATAATTTTTAATCAATTCTCAAAATTTTTAAGTATGTGAAGTTTGTTTTTATTTTCAATTTTGATTATTTCTTAATCCTGTGAAAGAATAATTAAATTATTTGGTAGAATCA
The DNA here is from genome assembly GCA_963969525.1 of Ontholestes murinus. Taxonomy (NCBI): domain Eukaryota; kingdom Metazoa; phylum Arthropoda; class Insecta; order Coleoptera; family Staphylinidae; genus Ontholestes; species Ontholestes murinus. Next base: position 42,314,321 of record OZ018398.1, on the reverse strand, counting down.
AACAAGGGAGCTATAATGTAAGGCTTTTAAAGGAGAAACTTTCCCAGAATTTAAATTTCTTATAATTCTTAATCAATTTTTAAATTTTAAATTCAGAAGTTTATTTTTATTTTTAACTTTGATTATTTCTTTATCCTGCGTAAGGATAATTAAATTTTTTATAGAATCAAATAAAGGAGTTATAATCTAAAGCTCTTGGGAAGAAATTTATGCAGCATTTAAATGTCCTATAATTTTTAATCAATTCTCAAAATTTTAAAGTCTGTGAAGTTTGTTCTTATTTTCAATTTCGATTATTTCTTAATCCTGCGGAAGGATAATTCAGTTTTTTGGTAGAATCAAACAAGGGAGCAATAATTTAAGGCTCTTGAAGGAGCAACTTGCCCAGAATTAAAGTTTCTTATAATTTTTAATCAATTTTTAAAATTTTAAATTTTCAGAAGTTTATTCTTATTTTTAACTTTGATTATTTCTTAATCCTGCGGAACGATAATTAAATTTTTTGGTAGAATTAAGCGATAGAGCTGTAATATAAAGTATTTGAGGAAGCAACTTGTCCAGCATTTACATTTTCTATAATTTTTAGTCTATTTTCAAAATTTTAAAGCCTCTGAAGTTCATTCACATATTTAACATCGCTTATTTCTTAATCCTGGCGAAAAACAATAAATTATTTTAGAAAAATCAGACAAGGGATTGAATTTAAAACTTTTGAGGGAGCAACTTGTCTAGAATTTAAATTTCCTATAATATTTAATCAATGTTTATAATTTTGAAGTCCCTGAAGTTTATTTATAACTTCAACTTCGAATATTTCTTAATCCTGCGCAGGATATTAAAAATTTAAGGTAGAATCAAACAATAGAATTATAGTATTAAGCATTTGAAGGCACAACTTGTCTAGCATCTAAATTTCCTATATTTTTTAATCAATTTTTTAAATATTGAAGTCTCTGAAGTTTATTCTTATTTTCAATTTCAATTATTTCTTAATCCAGCGAAAAGATATTTAAAAATTTGGATAGACTTAAACAAAGTAATTCTAGTATAAAGTTCTTAAAGGCGCAACTTGTCCAGTATTTAAATGTCCTATAATTTCTCATCAATTTTTAAAATTTTAAAGTCTATTCATTTTTTAAATCAAACAAGGGAGCTATAATAAAAAGCTTTTAAGCGAGCAACTTGTCCATCTTTTAAATTTCATATAATTTTTAATCAATTTCTCTAGAATTTATTTATATTTTCAACTTCAATTATTTTTTAACCCTGCAATTTTTTAAATTTTAAAGTCTCTGAAGTTTATTCATATTTCCAACATAGATTATTCCTTAATCCTGCAGTAGAATAATTTAATTTTTTTTTGTAAAATCAAACGAGATATTGTCTAAAGCCTTTAAAGGCAATTCTTAAAATTTTAAAGTCTCTTAAGTTTATTCTTATTTTCAACTTTGATTATTTCTTAATCGTGCGGAAGGATAATTAAATTTTTTGGTAGAATCAAACAAGGGAGCTATAATCTAAAGATTTCAAGGGAGAGACTTGTCCAGGACTTAATATTCCTTTGATTTTGAATCGGTTCCTAAAATTTTAATATCTCGGAAGTTTATTAAAATCTTCAACTTCGATTATTTATTAATCCTGTGGAAGGATAATTAAATTTTTTTAGTAGAATCAAATAAAGGAATTATAGTCTAAAGCCTTTAGAGGCGCCACTTGTCCAGCATTTAAATTTCCAATCATGTTTAATCAATTTTTAAAATTTTAAAGTTTATTCATATTTTTAACTTTAAAATTTTGGGTAGAATCAAACAAGGTAATTCTAGTCTAAAGCCTTTGAATGCGCAACTTGTCCAGCATTTAAATTTCTTATAAATTTCAATCAGTATTTAAAATTTTAGTTTTTCAATTCAATTTTCAATTCAATTCAATTCAATTTTATTTCCAAAAAGAACGATGCCTACATTCATGGGTTAGTCAAATCTTAATTAATGTTAGTAGCACTATGTATTAATGTTAATATACGTAAGTATGAAATATAAATCACATATTAAAAAAAACTCTCTATAAATAAACTAAACAGGACACAATAAAAAGACACAAAAAAAATCACATATGAAAAGTTCTGAAGTTTATTCTCATTTCCAACTTCGATTATTTTTTAATCTTGCAAAAGGATAAATAAATTTTATGGTAGAATCAAACAAGGGAGCTATAATCTAAAACGTTTGAGGGAGCAACTTTTTTAGCATTTAAATTTTAATAACAAGAGATTGGGATAGTGGGCACCCACCCACCCTACATATTTTAGAAAAACTTAAGTTGTTACAGTGTTTATGTTTTCTTTACATTTCTAAAAGAGACTCTGGCGTGTGTTTCTCATCATACGTTTTAGAACGATGTCACATTGGTTTCATACTTTTAAGTGACAAATTCAACATTACTCAAGTAGAAAATTATATATACTATGTACCTTTGGTTCGACTAAAATGTTCTCCGTTCTATGGTGCCACCTAAAGGTCATTTGATTTATCGCAGATAATAAACGAGCTTTTAACGTCTATAAAAGAAATCGTACGCAAAAAAAAATCAACATATTTATATAGAAACGTGCCGTTGCCCGCCACAAATCCGCGCTCAGTTTGTCTGCGTTAAATGCCAAGGTAATCATCACAAGTCAGAGTGTGTAATCTTTGATGGTACTAACCCCGCATTGCGCCAACTCAAGACGATATTAGCCCTCCTGCGCCTCATCTCAGAGTACAACCAATGCCGAAATGAAAGATGGCGTATAATACGCCATCTTTCATATTTTGTTGGTGGAGATTCAGCACCAGCCTTACCGATTGCAATTACGATTCCTCGAAGTGCCGATATACATAAAGAGCTCTTATAAAAACTTCTGGCAACAGTAGACACTGGTGCCGAAAGGGGCACAATAGAATTAGCTGTATATACGCCTTTCGGCCAAGCTAAATAAATTTAGCAAAGCGCTTTTATTTACATTTCGCTGTATATATATGTTTCGGTATATTAATTTAGTAAAGCGCTTTTATTTCCATTTTTAACAGCAGAAATTCCTTCCCAAATGAGTGACCAAGTTAACACTTTACTTTCCGTTATCGTTATCGTAATCGTTAGCTTCGAAACCGTATTGATGAACTTGAACTCTTCGTTTAGGAGAATGACATTCACTTCATGTTCGTGAGTAAAACTTCGCTCGGTTTATGCTTGAGGCTTAGAGTTTCACTACATTACATAACTGAAGGTCGCGGTGCCGCTATTTTATGAAGAGGGGCCAAACCATATACAACGTTCGCTTGAAAATTTGTCAAGTTTACATGCCACTGGGTACAGAACATTGTCCTTCTAAGATTGTTTCAGGTTACCAATCGCCATTATCACACGATAACCTAATATTTGCATTTTGTGTTATTGTGTTTAGTAACATTCCAAATATTTTTTCTTCGATTTAAATTCCAAAAACCCTCATTGGAAGAGTGTAGTCACGGAGCGTAATGGAAGACTTCATGTACAGTTCATGAATTTGTAAGTTGGAGTTGAACTTAAAAATTAGTGCGGTAGGCCCCGAGAAGTCAATATTCTTTCAATCAAATTCCAATATTAAGCCCGATATCTTAGATGTCGCTGTCGTCTTCAATATTAATTCGGACTAGAAGATCTGCTCATCTAATAAACCCAGTTTAATCATAATCCGGTCATATTTAACTTAGGAGTTGAAACAGTTATATAAATAGGAGAGATTCAATCAACCATTTGGCTTATATAAAAGATAAAGGTATAAAATTCCATTGTTGCCCATGCAATCATTAATTTGACAATCGATCGTAAAACTCTCCACTATAGTACTCACAGCTCCTAAGGAGTACATAATTTGCAGGATCTTCTTTCAGACAGATGAGCACAAATACTTCGTTCTCTATAAAATAATCGCCCTCTGTAGATTACAAAATACTCAAGATCTTCCGCACGGAAGCCAAGTAATTCACTTGCCGAATCAGAGACCAATTAAACAACTGTCGACTTGAGTCGTCTATATTTTGTGTGGAAGTTTTATGAAACGTTCAGGAGAGGACATAACGGAGCGTTACGCAGAGAGAGATGATGAGTAGTTAGCGATAAAACAAAAGCATCCACCGACTCACTAAAGAGGCAATTCACTCTTAACACAATGCTGCAATTCAGCCACTTTTGAAGAGTTAGATGCGATAATTAAACTGCTCAAGAATCAAAAAGCTCTAGGTGATGATGGTATTTCTAACTTCAATGGTTCAAAACCTTGATCACGAGGGTAGAGATATAATATAGCAAATGCTACTATGAGACTGCATTTCTCTTTATCTGCTCGGAGCTGGCCGCTGTGATTAGCTTCCTCGAGGCAGGAAAATTTCCATCATTTTACTTCCTAAAACTATTGCCCAATTAGCTTGATTAGTCTTCTAGGAAACATATTTAAAAAGTCCTATTCTTGCGTTTATCAGCTAACAAAATTATAGCCGACCCCCAGCTCGATTTTTGGTCTGGACTGTTCATCTATCATCAACTGTTGAGGGTTTGCCGCAGTTTTAATTGGCCATTGAAAGGTGTTTGACAGAATTTGGCACGACGTCCTTACATATAAAATGATAGGGCTCAAGTAACCAGAATACCAAATTTGCATCGTGAAAGAAAATTCTGTTCTAATGTGAATGTTGCGTTCTCCAGCCAGAGCAAAATATTAACAGACGTTTTGTAAAGCTTTACCCTATTCCTATACCTTGTAGAAAATCTACACCAGCGATATACCGAACGTAACTCCGGTTATGATCGTAACAGCTAAAACTCACAAGGAGAATACTCTCCTGAAGGCACTGTACTTCTTCGAGGAATGGGCTGATAAATTGTGTCTGGTAAGTAATTCCAACAAAAGTTCTTTCATGCACTTCGAAAAGCGTAGACGAAGAATCTATAATTCTTCTAAATTTTCCTACAAAAAAATGTCGTTTTCGTTCAAGATTAGGTCAAATACCTGGGGCTGATTTAAACTGATTGAAAACTATTTTTTATGCCACTAATAAGGAAAAGGTAGCACTGTCATGCTATGTACTTTGATAAACTCCGAATCAAAGATAGCCCACAAGATCAGAGTTAATTACTGTAAAACTTTAAGCCACAGCTCATCTATGCAGCTCCTGTATAGGGCTACTGCAATGTCGACAAAAAGTTGTATTACGACGTGGACTATATCCCTGGCTTTATATGCGAAAGTCTCAATTCTACCATGAGCGTATAATGATGTGATACGAAAAATTTGATAATTATCCTGCTGAAAAGAACTTTCCTAGATACGATATTAATTTAAAAAAAACATCTAAGAGTAATTGGCACTCAATTAGACCAATAAATTCCTTAAGTCATCGTAATCTGCTTAGTAAAGTTGCTCCTGTTCGATGTGAGCGTCACATTGGAGAAACTGTTTTCGAGTAATGCATTTACGAGAAGAGATTTTAGTCCATAGTCCGACACTACCCTATTACAAGGGTGTCTATAATGGATTTCCTCTCCTTGAATAAAACGTCTAAGAACGAATTCTGAAAGAACTACATAAATGTCATATGATACGTCAATGATAGAAGTCTAGAGAAATGTGAAAGGTATTCGAGAAAAATTTCTATCGTCTATCATTTACTTATAGAGACGGCACAACTTTTAAAGGATCTGAGGTAGCAAAAGTTTTGCACATAATTTCTCTAGCACAACTATTCATCTGAAAAAGGGCAATCTTTATTTTAAGTTCTGATCTTAATTATAACTACAAATTTACAATAGAACAATTTGAAGAGGTATTTATTAGTAGTATTATTGATTTTTGCGGCTTCTACTCCGTTATACATGTTGAGTATAAATAATAAACACTTTGTAACTCATAAGCTATTAATAATGAGTACATAGTACTCGAAATGTACATCTAGCAAAATAAAATCAAATTGTGAAGAAAGTGTAGTGTTTTTTATTTTCCACTTTGTAACTCAACATGCCATTATCAAAACATACAACATTGTATGTTTTTATAATGGCATGTTGAGATGCCGAAACTATAGTCACGAGTAAATAAATTGTGTTATACAAACAAAGTTACAAAGTGTTTATTATTTTTTAGTAGTATTGGTAACGAACACTTTTCTGGTTGGGATAATATTCCCTGTGCAATGTTATATTTATCATATTCATGCAGACATAATATCTTAGAGGTATTTAATATAACATACGAGAATAAAATTATCCAGCTGTATGGAGAAAAACCATCTTTGTTACATCGGTTTTAGGTATCGCCTAGTTTCATTAATAGGCTACTTGCATGGATTCTGATGTCAAGAAAATTAGTGGTACGTTTCCAGTCCGTACTTAGGAAACGTCATTTTACCATTGGTCATCCATGGTGAGTCTAAGGAATGCTATACAGAAGGCTTTTCAAGAGACAAAATAAGAAATTGGTGCGTCCTTCAATCTAGAAGAAGCGGTGCGCTATAGCATTCTCAAAAATTCTGGAGTGGGGACTAAGAGAACATCTGTCTTTATTTATCCACTCCTTTCTGCCGCACCATAGTTTTCGAGTGTGAGATTCACTCCCTTTACCTAGAACAAAATGGTGTACCGTAGTGCATCAATCAGTGTAACCTCATTCTCTATTACGGTCAATGGTAACAACTTTCGTAAATACCTCCTCTGATACGTGCCTATATGGCGACGAACTTACAATTTTTATGGCCGCTGATACAATTGCGGCCCTTTTGTAACCATTTGCAGAGAAGCATTGATAAAATTTGTTCGAGAAGTTGGCTCGTGTAGTTTTTGATTTTTATAAGGTACAAGAAGGTATTGAATTAGGTTCCTTCCTTATATTAATTGGGGTGCGAGCAGGGTGATATTGTTGCGAGTGTTTTAGGCACTGCTTCTGTCCAGGCTTGACTACGAGTCGTAATTCGTGGTCAAAAGTCCTAGATTCGATACGGGAGCTTCTAGAATCATGTCAGTGTATAGTTTTTGCTGTGATGCCTGGTTACCATCGATAAAGTACAGACGTTTTCGATTCGCTTTGCGATATGAAGCGTCTGCATGTAGTAACCCGAAGTACAAAAATTTTGAATGTTTTGACCAAGAGACGTATCAAGAATATGCATTGTGTCTGTCACCGGTCTTATGCGATACATTTATTACTAGTGACAATCGTCGTCAAAATGGCTTCAAACTTTATTGGTATTGATTTTTGTGATTTTATTATAGTTCTATACCGTACTTTCATACGAGCTTGTAAATAACCGCTCAGAGTTAGGTTTCACTACTTCAATCTAGCAGTGTATTCGTGTCTAGAATATGCATGCGACAATAGAGTCCTAGGGAATGAATTTCGCATGGATTTGTTGCAATTTACCATATCAATTAGCCATTCTTAGGTTGTTCTATTCTCAGTATTCCTTCAACTTCTAGTCTCCTCTTCACAAATAATCCCAAGAAGAAACGTTTGAATTGACAATTACTTGCTGTGAAACATATGAGATTCCATGGTATTGTCCATTGGCCAGGCCATATAGATAGACATGAACAACGCATGCAAGTAAGCGACGTGTGTAGGTCATACCCGCATCAAGTATGAAAAATGTATCACTCTGCATTAACAAACATAGAAACTGCTTCAGAAATTTTTATATGAATTTACATTAGCTGTGTAATAAATAAAGATGACTTGCGAAATATTAGTGTCTCTAAATTAATGTCATCTACGCCCAGTGGTGGCAATTGCAACCTCACCCTAGTTTCTTCACGTGAGTAGAAAATTTGCACGATCAATTCTTCCTTAGAACAATTAATGTCACGGTTGGGATTCGAACCCAGAAACTATTAGCCAAATATCTTTTGACATCTTTGTTGATGTGAGAGTACCTATACATTACATAATAAAGCATTCTGCACCTATCAACATCGATATTACTGTGATCGAACGCAATGTCAACAAGAAATGTTTTATGTACGTTATCGCGCACGTACATAAATTTAATTATGAAAACTTAATAATAACTCCGAACTTATTTCTCGGTCTCCACGAGAGTAAACAATAAAGTTGTGCGCCTGAGAAAGTTGGCCGCAGTATCGACAATCCAGCAGATGTCGGGCGTGGACAATGTTTAAGATGAAAACGAAGTTTCCGCATGACATCCCGCCGTCCTCCCCATGAAAGATTGAAAAGGGAAAAATCGAAACGGCGACCACACATCATTGATCATTCGACAATTTCATTCGGCAGAAGAATAAGAAGACGAAGGAGTAGAAAAAGAAAAACCGAAACGTCCCAAATTAATTCCGTTGCATAATAAAAGCTCTAAAGCGGCAAAAAAAAGGGAAAACGCTCGCATCCCCGAAATGAAAATGTTACAAAGCCCATGTAAGATTTAGTGGAATATTCTCTTTGAAACAACGAGCCAGTCCCGGGCTATTAACTCCCTCAACCTTCTCCGTCGTCCTCGTCCGCGTCCCCACAAATTTTAATATAAAACAGGACTCGGCGGCATTATACTAATTTAATTAACTGAAATGATTTTCGGGGCTTAACAGCTCCGGCAATTAAACGGTACATAAAAGTTTTAGTTTCTGATTTTAACGGCCACAATAAAAATCTTAATGATGATGACGGCCAGAGATCGCGCGGATTCATTTGACGTCGGTGATTTATCCGAATGCGTATTTCCCATCTGCTAATGAGTTCGAAAACTAAAATGATAAATCCATTCTGGTGCGAATTTCATAATTTCCTCGTGCGATTAACTTTAATCATTTAATTTTACATTATAAACATTATCCAAATAAGTTACTTCATAATACCATTTAAAAAAAACTAAATTTCACTAACGTAAATATTCCTAATAATAATAATAACAAAGTTTTTTACACTGTGGTTTTTATTATAACAATCTACAATATTAAAACTAAGTTTATTAGAACAACAACTACTTTGGCTAAATAATGAAAATTATAATACTTAATGAAAGCAATTTGCATATTGCAAATAATACAGTTAATAAATCAACTAACTTTAATATAGTTTAATACTAGCGACAAGTTTACAAACTTACTTTATTCGGTAATTTAATTATATTTTCAGGGATACAAAGAACAAATACATGATATACTTTTAATTACCTGTAAGCTATTAATTAAGGTCGATTTTAACGTGTCATCGAAATAGTTTTAAAGTGTGAAGACACTGGCCTAGTTAAATAATGAACATCTCCTCTCCATTCGAGACATTCGCCTCCCTCAAAGTTCCCTCTATCGGCGCTACAAACCGTGTAATGCTCCTAAATGTATTGTAATAACGGCAATCAGGAACTGATCTTAGGCGCCATTAAGACAAGGGAATCGCTCTGTAATAGACACATCTGAAGCCCTTTAAGAGGGCTTCCTACCGCAAACGCACGTATCCCTTTTAATGTGCTGATAAATATCTTCGGCTATTATATTTCCCTATAAATAGTTATCATTGTGTAATAATCAGTCAGGATTTTATGACGAACCATTTGTGGAGGAGAAAGCGTTGATGCTAAAATCATCATTTTAAATATGCTTGGAATGTTAAGAAAATTTATTATTCATTATTATTATTCATTTTTACTTTACAATATCCTATTAAAATATGGTAAACAAATTGAGATACGTACATTAAAAAATACAAAAATTTAGGGCACAGGACTTGCGGGCGAAGTTCACCAGGTGTTCTTCCACTCAGGACCCTTCTGCTTCAGATGAAGATATTCATTCTTTGCAAAGTATTTTTACCAATTGGGTAATATATTGGCCATTACTGACATTGTAATGTCCATTTTACATGGAACAATTTTAATAACTGTAATATCTGTCAGTATTAGGATATTTTATTTGATGTGATTTCATACATAAAAAATAAATCTCAATATGGTAAATTGATTACTGATTAACACGGAGCAATTTACAACTTCGGGGTACGACTGGAAGATCATCTAGAATTAACTTTGCTTTAATTCTCAATATGCCGGGCATAATCACGACTCGGCGGATCTAAATTTGTGCAAGTAGGCTTCAAAACTGGTCACCTAAGGTCCAACAGTCTTAATCAAGTGCTTTTTCCAAATGGCCTTTCCGTCTTCTCTGCTTCATACTTTTTCCCATTCTTACATGAACCAGGACCTCACTTCGTCTTCGACTCCTGTCCCCCCTCTCTCTCTCTCTCTCTCTCACCAGCAGATGCATGGGGATTGTGCTCGCCACCAACTGTATCGCTTTAGTCAATGCTGTGCAATATGCTCTTGCTATCTTCAGAGCCCTCACTCGATGTGGTCTATTTACCAAATTGCGGAAATTGGTATTGTACAGTACCCATGCCCCAGTAACGCTCAATATAGTACTATAGAGTTGACTACATAGTTTAGTAGATGTCTTGGTCCGGCTCCCGGGCCTCCGAAGTCTGGCATTAAGCGGGCTAACGCCACTGCGCTCTTCAATGCCTTCTTGGTGACCTTCCTGATGTAGGATCCTAGATTACGATTGGGCCTCAAAGTTATACCAAAGTACATGATTTTTCTCTCAGATTAGCTTTAACTACCAGGTTAATTGCCTCTGTCTTTTGAACCTCTAACCTCAGACCGTTCATCCATCTCTCAACCTCGTATATGCTCATTAGGGCTTTCTCTGCTATCTTGTTTCTGTCCATCCCCGTCAAAATCATTTCTAGATCATTGGAGTATGCAACTGCGGTCACTTTCCTGGGAGCGGCAGGCGTAGCACGTCATCGTAGAAAATATTTCACAGTATCGGCCCCAGTGCCGACCCCTATGGAACCACCTGGCACAACTTCAGCTTACCCTTCTCGCTTCTGAGTGTCACCCTTCTCTTGAAGAAGGGATCGACTGTTCCCATCTGGTTGCTGGACACACGTCTATTTCTTAAGGACTCTTAAATCCGTCCCCATGTAACTGTGTTGAAAATATTCGCCATTATTCGCTTTTGGTTAGCACTTCATTAAGGCGTCCGTAGGTGACCTAGCCGGGGCCCGAACTGCAGCGCTGACATATCTCCCTTCTCGTTGATTTCCACTTAGAGTCTCCAGTTTAACTCTTCGAACATGTTAAATTTACTTAACGCGTTCAAGAGGCATAGTGGCCTATGTCCCACTTCCATGTCTTCTTTACTCTGTTTCTCTACCAAGACCAGTCTAGCTATCATCCAATCGTGTGGGATAGAACCATACCTTAGTATGTTGAAGACCTGAACACACAGGTCTGAAAATTCTTTCGCTAACAGCTTGGCCACCTCCTGGGGGGATATTGTCTGGACCAGCTGCCCTGCCCGCATTTGCTGGCCAGAGCATGACACTGTCTATTAGGAACAGTTTCCTTGCGATAGTGACCTGTTGTTCTTCTGTGAGTTCCGTTTATCCCCTCCCACAGCCCATCTTATCTGCCACGAAGCGATTACCTTGTCCCCTTCTGTACAAAGCTTGCCCTACGCATCTTCATTTGTCTTATCGATACTTGAGTATGCCTCTGGAGCTGCGGTACGCATCCTTGAATTTGCATTCTGATGGTTTTGCTGTACCTTTGTCCATTGTCCCCTGGCATTGGTGCATGCTCGCCTCATGTCACCCATTTCTTGGAAACACCAGAAAAGCAGCAGCTTTTCGACCATTGTACGCTCCTCTCCTGGGAAGCACCTTCTTGCAAGCCTTAAGTGCAGACCTGCACTTCGAAACAATCGCCTGGTTTGACCTCGAAGTGTTTTATAATAGAGAAGAACCTACGATGGTTAGGACAACCATTTTAGACCTTATTAAGGCGTCTACCGAGCCCCTATCTAAAGAGTAGGGGCGGAGGAAACCTGCAGCGACTACCGATATAATAGATTTAAAGTTGGCGAGCCAGAAGGCAGATTGCTTGTCCCCGAAGGGAAGAAGAAGTGATAGAACAAGGATGGGCCCGGACAAGATCTGCGAAAATATACAGAGCAGGTCTAGCGTACCTGTCGCAGCGGAGCAGGCGGTTTTGGACTTTACTCGTCGACTGAGGGCTTCCAGCAAGATCAACGAGGCTGAAGAAGAAGGGGCGGTAAAAATCGCTGTATTGGTGGGATGAGAATGTGGCGGAAGCAAAGGTCAAAGCGAACACATCACTAGATGCAGATGTAAGGATCGAGATCTCTCCGACCTCAAAGAGGCACCGAGGAAGGGAAACCTAAACCTGTGGTCACCTATCGAGACAAGTAAGAGGGCGAAATTGAGGGAGCTCCAGGAGGAAGTTGGTCCTCTAACATCCGAGTTCTAGGGAAGAGGTGCTTCCTTGGTCCTGAACGACCGCACTTCTTCAAAAGGAGCACTTTGGAGAGGAGAAAGTGTTGGCTGCTGTCCGAGCAGTGCCGGAGCGGAAGGCGGTAGGTACGGAAGGAAATCCAGACAAAGTACTTAAGGTGGTCTTCTACCAAAAACAGTTTTCCAGCTTGGTTTACCAGCAAAATTATAGAGTTGATCAAATTAATACGTAAATTCATCATACCTTAACAAATTACGCCTTTGCAACTTGCAAAAAAATACTAAAACAGATTCTATGAAAGCTTACAATTACTGAAAAATTAGCAGTACATAATCCTAAGAATTTCTAGAATTTTTAATTAGTTTCTTACCGAAATTGCCAGATTTTTTTATAAATTCTATCTCTTTTTATAAATTTTCCATTTGCTTCTTTGCCTTATCACAGTTTTTCAACAATTATTATTGTGTTTTATCAAAATTTTTATTTTGTCTCGTCTAATAAGGTTTATTTAAAATATTTGGGATTTTTTCGTAATTTTTCTCGCAAATTTCTTGAATTCTCCTCTAGATTTCTACCTTTTTATTTAATTTCTGCTATTTCTTGTACTGTTTTATCAAAATTGTCCAGGAATCCATTTTATATTTTTCTGGAATTTTTACACATTTTTTATTAAATTGTCTGTAGCAATTCTTACTGTTTTCGAAAACTTCTTCAACTTATAAGATTCAATTAAAAGTTTTTAAATTTTTCCATGAATTTTCTTTCTAAAAATACTTAATATATAGTGAATTTTTTTATTTAATTTATTTATTATGGAAGGAAGAGATATTCAGTTGGTCGCTGGGGTATGTAATTTAAATTTCGCCAGACACAAAAATTTATTTTGAAAAATCTTGATTAGAAATTAAAAACACTTGGTTTGTTTCACAGAATATTTATTATTTTTTTCTCCGACTAGTTTCGACAAAATGTCATTATCAAGGAGTAATGAATTCATTACTCATCACCACGGGTTAAGTGCGCAATTAATTAAATATTTATTTTGAACTTTAGATAGTTTATCCTTTAAATATTCTTTATGAGATAACCAAACAAAAATTCATATTCCAAAACTGAGCAAACTAGTGACAAATACAAGCAACGGGTTCGATTGAGTGGTAAATTCTTGCATATTCTTGATAGAAATCCCAACAGCTTCAGACCCTTATTTACCGTACGATAAATATGAGAAATAAAAGAGAGTTTCTTGTCGAATTTAATACCTAAATATGTTGAGATCCTCTTGGATGAGAGCTGCATCAATTTCATTCTTTACTATGGCGAAGTTTTTTAGATCATCAGCATATAATAAGCCGGAGCAAAAATTAAAATTGGCAACAATATGGCTTACAAAAACTATAAACAACAATGGACCTATATGTGACCCTTGAGGGACACCGGATTTTAGCCTCATTTCCCTCAACATGCAGCTGTCTTTCTGTCTTCTAGAAAACTTCATAGCCGATTTATAATTTTAGAATTAAATCCCAGAATTTCCAGCTTATAAAAGAGCACGGAGAAATCGATGTAAATACCATCTACCTGACCTCTATCCTCCAAGGCGTCCGATATAAAACGATTATATATAATTATGCTAGATTGTAGTTGACCTCCTGGACCAAAAACCATGCTGTTCTTCTCCTATGATACTTATGCATAACCATTTAAACTGGTGCGCTAGGATGCTATCAAAAATCTTAAGAATAGCTGACTGAATGCAAACTCCTCTGTCATTAGTAAATGTCAGACCTGTTGCCTGATTTAAATTTAGGTGTAATGTAGCTACCTTTCCAAATTGTCGGTACTACTTGATCATCTATTGATCTCCGGATGAGTAAAATTAGAAGGTGGGTGATGGTAAAAATGCACAGCATCAGGTCCGGCTGAAGCTGAGGGCTTTAGCTTGCTAATTTAATTGAAAACATTATTAAAGTTCACAGAGAAACGATAAGACGAATCAAAAGATTCATTTATTTTTCGTAACTGTCCGCATAAAATTCCGCAAATAAATCAACAGAAACTTGTATATAGTTGCTAACTTTATCGTCTTTTATCTTTTATTAATCGTCAACAAAGTTCCAAAATGCGTCGATACGATAAAACCATAAAGGTGCCATCTACCGATGGTTAACCCGGAGAATTAAATACCTCCTAAGTGAATCTCGATTCCCTGTCTCGAACTGCGCTACGCCGATGAGATTCAAAAATATCGAAACCGGTCCGTGGCTGTTGTTCACGGGGAACAATATGTTCCAAAATGCGGCTAATACTATTTTCTACCTTATGTAGAGAGTTTTTGTAAAGCAAATCATTCAATTCTTTACATTGAGACTTTAAGTCTTTAAATTCTGAATAGTCTCCAAAGTGGTTTGAACTATATACTTACAATGCTAATTTGTTTTTATTTTAATTAGCTCTATTTGTTCTTTGGTAAACCATTTTGGGAATTCATTCTTATATATGACCATCTTTGGTACAAATATATTAATAGCATAAAACACAACATCGGAGAGTGTACTCACTGCACACTCCAAATTACTAAAAGTGTCCAAGAATCTACACCAATCAATAGACGCGATGAAGTGGTTAAGTTTCTCAAAATTTGAATTTTCAAAGTCATAAAACTCGATATGACTAACAAAGGTCTAACAGTAAAGCTCACTATTGTATTCAATATCCTAGGCAACATGATGACTAGAGTTATGGACTAAGAGATCCACAGCCTCGGAAATATTTGTGCTGAATTCGTTGGCAAACATAAGGTTCCATAGGGATTAGAAATCTTGTTAACCTGCGATAGATTCAAAACTCCCGTACACTCTGAGATGAGTTTAGCTTTTGATCTAGAGAGACTGGAGACGTTCACGCCAAGTTTGTCAATATGTCAGACACCGGAAGAGAGGTTGTAGTCGCCGCATATCAGAAACGAATCCGGATGGAGAGATTTCGCAATAAAGTTTATAGCTTCACAATGTGACTCATATTTGTTTATGGGTCTCAGAGGTGGTAAATAGACTATCCCAATCAACAGGCACTTATTATTAAATACTACTTTCACAAACAGTCGCTCCATGTCCATTTGTGACATAGGACTGATGTTTGCACATACATTTTTACGAATTCCAATTAACACTCCACCTCTAGAACTTCTACTACTGTTTAAAGAGGACCGATCAAATCTAAAAATATAAGAGTTAAGACTAAATTCACTGATTAATATTTTAGATGAAAGCCTACTTTCCACCACTATAAATATGTCATAGTGACTAATTGAGACATTATTTGAAAAATCATTAAGCTCCGATGTTGTGATAATATTTGGAAGAGAGTTTTATGGACAATTCTATAAACCAGGAGAAAATATTATAGGAAAGCAAACGAAGAAATGATTAAAAATTCTCGAAAACTTACTAATTCTGGAGAATAAATTGTAAATGCTTAGTATGTTTTTTTAGCAATTTCCGTTCATAATTTTAAGAATTTTCTTTTTATCTTAGAAACTGCGTAAATTTGATTCAAATGTTATAGAATTTCCAAGAAATTCGACTTCCAAATTCAAGAATTTTTTTCATTTTGACGATTTTATTAACATAAATGCCATAGAAAAACTCCAAGTAAATTGGACAAAAATAGCCACTAGCAATGGCAAAAATATTTCCTCAATGGTAACAGTCACCTCCAGATTATCATCGGTTACAGGAAAAAATAGTTTCAGTTTCATGTGAACGCTGCCTTCAAGTCTTACGATCTATATTTCAAGTTTCTGTAAATGTACGTTATTTTGTATATTTTTTATAGGAATTGTAAAGTCAATAAACTAAACTAAACTTTGATTTATCACAATTTTCTAACATTCTTTTTGATATTTAATGTGAATTTTCTAGAAATTTATTTTCCCAACTTCTAGAATTTTTTAGCAATTCCCATATTAAGTTTTAGTAGTTCTAAGAAATACCTCTTCAAGTTTCTAGAATTTTCCCGAATATTTATTCTATTTTTAGAAAGTTTTGAATAATTGATCTTATAAATTGCAGGAATTTTCTTTGTATATTTTAGTATTTCCAAGAAATTTCTGCAGTAGATTATCATATAAGTAATTCTTCTTATATTTTTTCGGATCTTTAAGGTTTCTAAAATGATTCTCTTCTATTATTTTTCAGTTCTTGATTCAGTTGCAGACCATTTCCGAGAAGGAAGAGTTTTTTGCCATCTTAGTGGAAGCAGCCTTCTTGACGGCTATAGTTGTTGTCAAAGTGGACGAATAGGCCTGAACTGGAGTAGCTACTTAGGCTATGTAGCTACTTCGGTTCAGCATTTATAGCATTGTTGGTGATTAACCATTACGAATTGAGTAATTTATAGCTAACCATTTCCTTCAAAATTTTTATTTATTTATTATTTTTTAATCAATTTATCTTCGTGCTGGATTTTTCCCCAAGATTTTAGAATGTGAAAGAAATTTCTTTTATATATATATACGGTATTTCTACAATTTTCTGGCATTTTCTTCCCTTTCCCTACGTCTCAGTATTCAATTGAGCGTTCTTAATACTGCGTGTAAAACAAGTACAACTTTTATTCTGGGAACTTTTCTAATAAACTATATTTGCATCTATGTAAAAAAATTTAGGGGTAAGTTTTTCTTTGTAAATATTATGCATAATACCGTCGCCTTGCATAACACATTAATGAGTAGCGTTAACACTTTCAATATTCCATAGCGAAACCGAAATGCGCGTTATAGTTACCCTAATGTCCGTACTTAAAGGATTAACTAAAGAGTTATTTACCAAAGTTCCTTATCTGAGAAATAAAACGGCCGAGTTATGAGCATTGGATAACCGTGCCGGGCACTTTTTTTTGTGCCATTAGCGTGGCGGTAGTGGTGGGTAGTAGTTTATTCCTGAATTATGTGTAATTTAGGTGCAGATGAATATCGGATCTTGAGGAAATTTACGGTCGGGCCCCCATAGAAAGTTATTTGCATAAATTCTGTATCGCACATTGCGCCACCGGAATATTTTATAAACGATTCCTCTGTCCGACGGTAAATCATTTTAATTCCGCGCCGTGTATCTGCCCACCCCCCACAGAAAGGTACTATCGGTTTAATTAAAACAAATGTTCTACATTATCGGCTCGATTCCGACATTCTTTTCCATGCACACGAGCATGTGAGTTAAATGGGAAATGGCCATTCTATTTTACAAGCGTGTAGTAGTTGTGCTCGTGTTGCATTGAAATTTTGCCAATTATTATATTGATTGGGTATTATATTATTTATACTGAATTAAATACTATCCATATACGTATATTTAATCAAATAAATTTATATATTTACATTACATTGTACATTAAGTATATTTAAAACTAAAATTAAAAATTTATATAATAATATGTTAAAAAACAATTTAAATAAAATTGTTTGTATGAGTTGTAATCTTTTTTATAAATCGTAGTTAATTATAAAATAAAATTGTGGAAAAACCCAATAAAATATAAGAAGAATTGCTGATTTGTGGTTAATAATTCTAGAGAATGAAAAAAAAATTAAATATTTGAGAATCTGTTGCAGAAATCTGGAGGAGAATATGTTACTAAATCACTCGAGAAATCTGTAATAAAAAACCTCAAAAATTTTAAATAATTCTATTAGGATTAGACAAAATAAAAATTCCCCGGCAACGTAACGGAAAAAGTGAAAAATTTATAAAACGGCATAGAATTCGTAAAAAAATCTATCAATTTAGAAGAGAAATTCATCAATTCTAGAAAGTTGGAAAAATAATTTCTTTAAAATTCTAAGTTGCTGGAAAATTTAAAAAATCTGGAGATATTTTTGAAAATTCTAAAAACTTTTCATCTTGATATTGGAATATAAACTGATGAAAATTATCAAACAGAACTTCTAGAACTCCTATAAAAATCTGATAAGTCAAAATAAAAAAAATAGTTAAAAATTCTAGTGAATTGAAAAAAAATTAAATATTTTAAAAATCCGAAGGAGACAAGTAGGCGTGGTCAAGGTGGGGCGGAGCAAGGTAAACGTAAACTCATTTGACCACGCCCCTTTCAATTCTAGAAAACTGATAAAATCATTTCTTTAAAATTCTAATAAAATATAACATGAACTGCTGATAACTAAGGGAAAAAAAGGATGAAAATTTTCAAAAATGAAAGAAAATATGCTTAAAATTTAAAAAATCTAGAAAATAAATGCTTTTTGAAATCTTAAATCTTTTTTCTTGTTATTGGAAGATAGATGGATAAGAAAATCAAACATTAAAAAAAAAAATCTTGCTATTTAAAAAAAACTGAATGGTTTATGTCTGAAAATTCCAATAAAATTAACAAGAACTTCTTAAAAAATCTGATAAGACAAATTAAGAAATGGTTGAAAATTCTAGAGAAGGACAAAAGTAGGCGTGGCCAAGGTGGGCAGAGTAAGCCAAGCGTGAAGAGAGGCTCATTAGTTAATCAGATTTGACCACGCACTAAATAACTCAAGTAAATAACATATTGCTTAATCAATCAAGTTTGAACACGCCCCTTTCGACCAATGGAAATTGCTTGAAAAAAAACGAAAAAAAGAGTCAATCAGAATCTTCAAACAATCAGTTTAACCACGCCCCAAACAACTTCAATAAATAAATGTTGCTTTACTAAATTATAAACAGAATTAAATATGGTATCAATTAAAATAAAATTAAAATTCTAGAACTTTCTAAAAACCTCGAAAAAAAAATTACTGAAAAACCCCAAAAATTTAAAAAAGAATCCATTTATGATGAGACGAAACAAAAGTTTCTGCAAAATTCCTATAAAATACAACAATAATTGATAAAAAATTCCGGCAGAGCAAAGGAAAAAGTAGAAATTCTATAAAAGGGGATGGAATTCCTAAAAAAAAAACAGGCAATTTAGAAGAGAAATTCATCAACAATTCTATAAAGTTGGAAAAAATAGTTTCTTTAAAATTCTAATAAAATATAACAGGAACTGCTGAAAAATTTAAAGTCAAAAGAAGTAAGAATAAAAAATTTTCAAAAAGGAGAGTAAATATGCTTAAATACTTTAAAAATCTGGAGAACTTTATTTAAATTCTAAAATCTATGATCTTGCTTGTGGAAGATAAATTGATGAAAAATATCACACAGTTCACAAGAACAAAAGAAAAAATCTTTTACTTCAAAATAAGAAATGGTGGAAAATTCTAGAGAATTGAAGAAAAACTTAAACATTTTAGAAATCCGAAAGACATAAGTAGGCGTGGTGAAGGTGGGCGGAGCAAGCCAAGCGCGAAAGGGGTCTAATTAACCTATCAGATTTGAGCACGCACCAAATAACTCAAAGAAATAATAAAACACGATAACTTTGTTTGTATAACTTGAAAACATAGTGTTTGTGTTTGATAATGACAAGCTAAATTTGTCGAAACTAGTCACAATAAAAAGTTTTCAAGTTATACAAACAAAGTTATCGTGTTTTATTCAATTTACAAAAATGTATAACGAAGTAGAAGCCTCCAACATATATAACATCAAAGAAATAAAATATTGCTGAAGCAATCAGGTTTGACCACGCCCCTTACGACCAATGAAAATTGATTGAACATTTTTTAAAAAAAGTAGTCAATAAGAATCTTTAAACAATCAGTTTTGACCAAGTAACTTAAATAAATAAATGTTGCTTAACTAATTAGACTTGACCACATCCCTTTCAACCAGTGGAAATTGCTTGAAAACATGTAAATATTGACTACTCAGCCTAAATGCATTATCCTAACTAATGGGTAAAATTAAAATAATAATACAGAATAAAAGATAGTACTAAAAAAGTTGAAAAAAAAATTAAACTTTCTAAAAATCTGGGCAATGACACAGCGGATGAGCTGGCTAAGAATGGAACGAAGCTTCACTCGTCCTCAATAAACCATCACCCAGGAATTCCCTTAGCGACTAGCAAGGAAATCCTAAGCAATATCATCCTAAACCTAACAAACAAAAGGTGGATGAATGAGAGCAGCTGTAGCACAGCAAGGCAGATTTGGCCACGCTGCAACAGCAAAAGAAGCGATGGCATCATCTCATTAAAGAGACATGACATTGCGCTAACAGTGGGAGTCATCACGGGACACTGTCCCATTGGCAAACACGCAGAAAGGTTAGGAATAGCCCACAACGACTTTTGTAGAGGGTGCCTCGACGAAGAGGAGGAGGAAAACGTACTCCACTACCTCTGTCAATGTCTCGCGCTGGCCGGAATAAGAGATTCCTCCCTAGGCCGTTCCTTTATGAATTAGCTCTCTGACATCGAGACAATCGATGCCAGAAGCATAGCCAGATTCATAAATGGCTCCAAATGGTTCCCATAAGAACTCAGGAGAGGGTAATTGGTATCACAACGGGCCTATCTAGGCCTAAGTGTGCACCTCTTCGTGGTGCTGCCACACCAACCTAACCTAACCTAACCTAAAAATCTGGAACAAAAATTATTGAAAAGCCCTAAAAAGTTTAAATAAAACCTTTAGGATAAGACAAATCAAAAATTTCTTGAAAAATCCAATGAAATACAACAATAATTGATGAAAACTTCCGGAAAGGCAAAGGAAAAAGTGGAAATTTTATAAAAGGGGAAAGAATTTTAAAAAATATAGCAATTTGGTAGAGAAATTCATCAACAATTATAGAAACTTGGAAAAATAGTTTCTTTTAAATTAAAAAAAAATAATAGGAACTGCTGAAAAATTCTACTAGGCCAAAGAAGTAAGTGTTGAAAATTTTCAAAAATAAAAGAAAAGATGCTTGTAATTTTAAAAATCCGGAAAATAAATGCTTTTTAAATTCTAAAATCTTTGATCTTGCTATTTGAATATAAATTGATGAAAAATATCAAACATTTCAAAACATTCTTGCTATTTAAAAAACAAATTGATTGATTTATTTCTAAAAATTCCAATAAAATTAACAAGAACTTCTGAAAAAATCTAATAAGCTAAAGTAAAAAATGATTGAAAATTCTACAGAAATAAAGAAAAACATTTTAGAAACCCGAAGGACAATAGTAGGCGTGGCCAAAGCGGGCGGAGCAAACTAAGCCTAGAGGGGGTCTCATTAACCAAACAGATTTGACCTCACACTAAGTGACTCAAATAAATAAAATATTGCTTAACAAATCAGGTGTGACCACGCCCATTTCGACCAATGGACATTGCTTGAAGAAAAATAAAAAATGACTAGCCAATAAGTATCATTTACCAATCGGTTTTGACCGCGCACCAAATAACTCAAATAAATAATATGTTGCTTAACCAATTAGCAATTTCCATTAGTCGAATGAGGCGTGGTCAAACCAAACAGGAACTCCTGACAAATTCTATTAAGACAAATGAAGTACGTGTTGAAAATTTTCAAAAACAAAAGAAAAGATGCTCGAAAATTTAAAAAATCAGTAGAATAAATACTTTTAAATTATAAAATCTTTGATCTTTCCGAAAATTCTTGTTGTTTAAAAGAATCTGAATGATTTATATTTTACAAGAACTTCTGTAAAAATCTGATAAGGCAATGGTTGAAAATTCTAGAGAATTGAAAAAAAATTAAAAATTTTGGAAATTTCAAGGACAAAAGTAGGCGTCGCCAAGATGGGCGGAACAAGTCAAGCGTGAAGGGGGTCTCATTAACCAATCAGATTTGACCACGCACCAAATAACTCAAGTAAATAAAATGTTGCTTAACCAATCAGGTTTGACCACGCCCCTTTCGACTAAGGGAAATCACTTGAAAACAAATGAAAATAATGACAAGCCAATCAGAATCATTAACCAATCAGTAGTATATGTTAGTCGACCAGTCCCTCCTTGTAGGCGTGGCCTACGTGGGCGGAGTAAGCCAAGCGTGCAGAGGTCTCATTAACCAATCAGATTTGACCACGCTCCAAATAACTTGAAATGAATAAAAATTTAACTTATTTTATTTTCATAGATATTTATATTTATAAATGAATTCTATGAAATATAACCAAAACTGTTGGTTTAAGATGTTTAATAGGTTAAAGTTTTAAGTATTTTTATTTAAATTTTGTATCAACTTTTTGTGATATTTTATTAAAAAGGAGTTTGAAGATGTGATAAAAATAAAATAAAATAAAAAATGATATCTATGACACAGAATTGCAACATTTGGTTAAAGCTTATTATTTCATTATAAAATGGGGAGTTGTTAAATATGAAGAGTAAGTTTGACTTTCGCCACTTTGATCATATTATTTAAGATAATAATAATGCATTCTGATTGACCAGTCATATTTTTAATTTTTTTCAAGCAATTTCAATTGGTCATTTTTTTATACGTATACTTCTTTATTGCAGTAACAGTTGCAATACAAGTATTTAACATAATACATATATTTAGTATGATTGCTGTTAGTCCGTCACTATTTGGACTATCAAACGTAAGTCTTTTTGCCCTGTCTTAAGTGCCCAAAAAATATAAAGAAATTGAAGCTGGTTAAATTGAACTGTCCGGATGATGAGATCTAATGAATTGGCAAGAAGTGTTTCGGGGATGTTTGAATTTTGAAGGAATATTGGGATTACATGGAATACAGAATTTATCTTTCTCGTATTATTAGCGATTTTCATTTTTAGAGGCGTGGTGAAATCTGATTGGTTGAGCAACATTTTTGTCGCTTCAGTTATTTGGGGCGTGGTCAATTCTGATTGGTTAATGAAACCCCTCCACTCTTAGCTTGCTCCGCCCACCACGGCCACGCCTATAAGGAGGGAAGGATCGGCTAATTTATCCTACTGATAAATTTCTTGGCAATTATAAGCTCTCGCAATAAATACTTGACAATTCTAAAAATTTGGAAGGCAGATTGCTCAAATAATCAAGAAAATTTAAAGTCTTATAAAATGAGATTTTATTTGACAAAAAAATGCAATTTGCTAAAGAAATTGATGATCAATATTTCTAGAATATTCCGGCATGGAATATAATAATATAAGGAACAAAATTTATATTTAAATACATATTATAATATAACAGATACTATTTTTACAATTATACAAAAAAATAATTATATATATATATTATTTGTAATAATCTCGACATAAAATTTGCAGGAAATTCTAACGACTTTTATACACAGTCTGGAAATTTGTAAGATAAATTACTAGAGAATTTAAAAAATCTGTAAAATTAAAGAAATACTGTCTTACAAAATGAGACAACGAAATTGGTGCCACAATCGCTAAACAAATTACTGCAATGACCACGACGTGCAATAAATCGCCGCAACGCTGCCACAATGGCATCCGCTGACAAGCTTGATTCGAGGTGCAAAGCCTTTGTGCATAAACAAACACATACGCAGATGTAACCCTTTGATGTTTTGCAGCCACGATATTTCGAAATTGAGATGGTAAATGGACCGGCAAGTTCTACCCCTGTATGAAGGAATGGTTTCAACTGCGATACCCTCGCCGCAGGTAGGTCTGCTATGAGAGGGTTTATCGAAACAGGTTTTATTCTAAAGCAACGATAACAACGACCAATATGCCTTTTTACGGCGCCACGATAAAATCCCAAAATTCGGTTGTACGACATATTGGACCGTTTGTGGACCAAATTTTCTGTATGAACTTGGTCAATGATTAATTCCGTCAGTCGACAACGACTAGGCAAAAACATTGGATGTTTTTGATCGTAAGGAATGTCAGCATTTCTAATACGACCGCGCACCCTAAGTACTCCATTGTCGTCAAGGAAGGAAGTTAACTTGCGAAGAGGTTAAGAACAATCTTTGCCCTATTGAATATTAGAAATATCTTTAGTAAAGTACTTTCATTACATATACTTCACCAGGATACACATTGCTTGATACAACTCTTCTCTGGATAATGGGCCAAAAGTATCGAATTGACTCTTTGACTTCCGAATTAATCTCAAACAATAAGACAAGGTGCCTTGAATTTTCCGAAGGGATGAAAATTTTAGCAAAAGTGTCTCTAAAAAGTGTGGAGATGTTTCTACTACAAAGGTTATTTTCCTCTCTTCCTCTTGTAATTCAGGAGAGATATCAAGAGGGCTTCGAGAGGGCCAGAAGTCTGTCGACTATCGTAGCCATTCTGGTCAGTCCACCATAATACGTGATCAGTGAGTTCTCTCTCGGTGACTCGTCACATGAGACCTAGTTACGTTTGGTGTCTTGTCTTGGATATGAGTCACTCTATTACCTACAAACATTTTCCAGCGATGAGGTGATGAAGTTATACAGCATAAGGATATAGTTGAATCGGACCAAGCAAATGCCTGATCAATATTCAATTGATGTTGATATGTGCCTTTGAGCGTATCAATGAGTTCTGCCAACAGAACCGCAGCACATAGTTCGAGACGAGGTATGGAAATCCGCTTCAAGGGTGCTACCTTGGATTTTCCAGGTACAAACTATACGAAAATAGTTTCACTAGATACGATATGAAAATAAACAACAGCAGCATAAACTGCTTCCGAGGCGTCACAAAACCCGTGAAGTTGACACTAGGTTACGTTGTTGTTCCACAACCGACGATCGATACGAAGAGATTCAAGATACGGTAATTCTGATTTGAATTGCAACCAACGAAGTACAACTTCAGCAGGAGGAACTGCATCCCAATCCAATTTCAAAGTCCAAAGCTGCTGAACTAAATGCTTAACGAAGAACGTGAGCGGAGCGAGAAATCCAAGAGGATCGAAGATACGGGAAACTTCAGACAAAATAATGCGTTTTGTACAAACATGAAGCAGAGATTTTACTTTGAAAATAAAACAATCTGCCAATGTAATCCTAAGACCTTGACGGAACGATTATCTGAGTTATCTGAACAAAGCGACGATGATGGAGCTTCACTAATGTCCAAAAGAAAGTCAGGTAAATTACTCGACCATTTTCGAAGTTCCAACCCTCCAGATTTGAACAGCGAAATAAGCTGACTTTTCACAATTTCCGCTTCCTTTAGCGAGGCATAACCTGTAACGATATCATCGACATATATGTCAGTGGAGGCGATCTGAGATGCGATAAGAAATTTATCTTTTTCAAGTTTCGCAAGTTCTATGATGGTGCGCTGCGCTAAGTACGGTGCTGACGATAGACCATAAGTTACGGTGTTGATATATTTCCATGCTTTGTGCAAAGGATTGTTCGTAGTGGACTGTATGCGAGTACGTTTTACGGTAGCGGTGCAGCTCGTCTCGGGACTTACCCTGGTGTTCTAGGCTTCCTGGAAAGTCCGGCATGCGTGCTTCCTTCTTCTTGAAACTTAACTTAAAGCGATTGACGATTTTACTATATTTGATAATCTGACACAAGACGTCCACAAACGTGATCTCTACCACCATCCCTTCTCGATCTCGATTTCGCCGATCGTGAGTTTTTGCGAAGTCGCGCATGGGCATAGCCCCTAACTGAGTTGCACCAGCGCAATACAAAATATACAAAACGCGGCAAATAAACACGCAAATTCATTGTTTCTTCAATACCGAACAATATCATAAAATCGCTCCATGTAAATTGGAACAAAAATAGGTTTGATTTTGAGAGACATGAGTTTGATTAATTTTCGGTTGTCACATAGCCATCGCTTCACCACCCTTTAGGACCGAGCCATTGCGGTTGAAGACCTCTTACCAGCGATACCAGTGCCACATTACAAGGTTGGGGTAGATTAGATGTCCGCCGTGTGCCACTTCTTTAATGCAACTTCTTTGATTGGTTCAAGCAAATCCTCAGGAATGATAGGGTCGTCGTTGGAATTGATGAAAAGCATTGGGTTCTTTATATTCTCCAGATAATGAATGCCCGAACTTCATTTACACAAGTGGCTTATCGTTGAAGATGTGTAGCTTTTTCGTGTAAGTGTCGTCGAGTTTGGGCAATGCCGCCGCCGAAATGATCTCGTGCTCCAAAAATCAGAGTCTGTTTTTCAATTCCAAAAATATTTCCTTAATATTGATATTTATCGTCAGGTATAGGAAAAAATGGGTGTGTGAAATCCGCCTTCAAATCTTTAGCTCTAAGTAGAAAACTAACGATGATAAATTGAATTCAGTTCGTATAGGTAATTTTTTTATGCTAACTACATTTTTATTTATATTATTATTTATATCAGACTAAGTTATTCTACTCCGTGTAAAAAAATATGTATTTAATATACCATAAAAAATCAAGTATCTGTTGCATGTATTTACAAGCAAAAAAAATATAATAAAAGTACCGTCCGCGCGCGCTCATTAAGGCGTGAACTCGGGGGGAAACAGTAAGAAAAACCCGTCCCGGGTATAATTAACTACAATAAAATTCAAGTGCCACCCACTACCCTCCGGCCCCGTTTCCTCTTCGACGTCCAACAGTGAAATATCTCCCTGTAGCAGAAGGAGAGGAGAGGAGAAGAAAGGAAAAAAAAAACTCGAGCTGCGAATAAAGAACAGACCGTCGCCGTCCCGAAACTATCCTTCAGGACTTCTGTTGATTAAACGATAAAATTTGAAACGCTAATAATGACGGAATTGAAACAGATTTCAATTTACTGAAGGGTTGCGCCCGACTCGGGATTGGATTTGCATCAATCATTTTATAAGGACTCCGCCATACTGTCCATCCATACCGTCCCCCCCCTCCAACCACCCCGCGCAGCGGTGCAGATTTATTCTCTCATTTCGTCGATATAAATCTTTCATGGATTAATTCGCTTTGGAAGCAATTTTTAGAGTATATTTTCATTTCCAACAACATAGATTTAGTACAAATGCAAGTACAAGCAAAAGTAGATTTCATTATTTAACTTTTAAATAAATCTAATAATAATAGAGGCTATTGAAATATGGTTTAATACCAAAATAAATGATTATTCTCGAATAACTTTTTCACATATCTCTTGGTGAAACATTGGCCAGTAAAACAAACCATATGTTGATCAATTCTTTACGAAATAAATGAATTTTAATGAATATGTTTTAAACATAACGATCTGAAATATTATGAAATAAATGAAGAAACATAGAATTTCCAAACAGAATCAATTTATTACGGCTGGCATGTAATTTATGATTAAAATCAAACTGCCATTACGATTACAATGCGATTACATTTGCATAGAATGATTAATAACGGATTTGTATACATTGTTTACCTTGTCTACGATCTATTCACGTTCACTTATCGCCGAATCGAAATTAGCATCGAAAATGGCCACCTTTAAACGAGACAACATTAATTAACCCCGTCAAACGCGAACGCCGGCGATGTCGGCCCTAACATCCGGAGGGGTGGTGGGTGGTAAACGCGCGCGTTCTCTCTGTTACGTTTCCTTCGGAAGAAATCAGCGGCTGTCACTGGAGTCAATCAATCCCCTTGTTTCGCCAAGTTCGGGGGGGCTGCACCGGGAGTGTGTGCCTGTATTTGATTTGGTAGAAACAGAAAACATGCACGTAGTAAATTGGATTTGTTTTTCTGCCGCGCCGCAAGAACAAACAAGATATTTTCTAAAGTAAGCGGAATGACAATAAAAGTGTAATTACGACGCCGGAACAACTGATTTCACGTCACGACTTCAGACACACGGCGTGGAAATGTTTTACAACTTCAAAACTGTGATTGATTAAATAACGGCGTTTTCTTGAAACATTTTGTTTTCTACTGTAGTGTCTAAATTTATTATTATATAGTGTAGAATAATTTCATTAATAAAATTAAGTAATCTTGATCATCAAATTCATTAGGAATTAAATGATTAGAGATGTATATAATTCAAGTATACAAATGATTAAGAGTATAATAGACCTAATAATTCTACCACTGGCGAAACTAATAAACAAATGTTTACAGTATGGCCATATCCCACAGGTTTTGAAATTAACAATGTGTGCACCAATTTAAAAAAGGGCGATATAGATGACATTGGTAACTACCTTCCTGTGACTATACTTCCTATTTTGTACAAAATACTAGAAATTGTGTTACTGGAAAAACTGAATACGCATCTGGAGATAAACATTTTAAATGACAACCAGTATGGTTTCAGGACAGGAAGATTGAAAGCAGATGCTCTTAATGCTTTTGTTAAACATGCACTGCATGCGTTTGAAGAGAGGGAAATAGTAGTACGTAATTTCCTGTATCTGAGCCGTACATCGGATTGTGTATAGTACTGTATACTGCATAAAAAGTTGTATAGTCTGTTCGTTGGATCTTCCGTCGTACGTCACAAACTATCGCTTCGAGAAACGACACAAAAACATTCAGTCTGATAAAGTAAACCAAATGCATTAAAAAAAGAACGCACTGTAAAACTTTCGTCGTTTTACGTACAGTCTGTCTATAACTTCAGCAGACAGGCAGTTAAAATGATACTCTTCTATCTCTCCAATAGAACCCAATTGGTAATAACAATAAAATTTAGAAGATAAGAAGATAACCTTGAAATATGGAGGAGAAATTTCTAGAAATTTCCTGAACCCTTTAAAAAAATTCTAGATTTCTAAATTAAAATTTTCTAAAAATTCTAGAGCCTCCTATAAATTTAGAAGACC
Organism: Ontholestes murinus; assembly: GCA_963969525.1. NCBI lineage: Eukaryota > Metazoa > Arthropoda > Insecta > Coleoptera > Staphylinidae > Ontholestes > Ontholestes murinus. The sequence goes on along the minus strand of OZ018398.1, from coordinate 42,285,376 downwards.
AGTTAAAAAAATATCTTGAAATCGGGAAGAGAAATTACTGAAAATTCTTTTAAACTTTTTCGAAAATAAGAAAAGATTTCTAGGGGCAAATTTTCTAAAAAATCTATACCCTCTATGAAAAAATCCGCAATTTAGAACTTTCTAAATAAGATTATAGCCTCTAGTTGAAACAAAATGTTGAATTTTAGAGAAGCAATTACTCAAATTTATCTAAATTCTAGAAAAGAAGACGAATTGAAAAACATTTAGAGCCTGAAAAAAATCGTCGCAATTTATAAGAAAAGAAATCCTAATGCCTCATAGAAAATCTTTGCAATTTAATAGACGACTTCAAAAAAACTCTTGAACTATAAAGAATAAATTGCTAGAAATTTCCTGAACCCTCGAGAAAATAACCTAGATTTCTAGAAGAAAATTCTAAAAATTCTAGAGCCTCAAAGAAAATATTTGCGATTTAGAAGACAATTTGAAAAAATCTTGAAATGTGGAGAAGAAATTACTGAACCCTCAAAAAAAGTCTAGATGTTTAGAAACAAATTTTCTAAAAAAGACTTCATTTAAAGCAATTTACTGAATTCTACAAAAAATATACATTTCTAGAAATTTATTTTATTCTAAAAACTTTGTAATTTAAAAGACAGATTGAAAAAAAAAACAATCTTGGTATCTGGAGAAACGACTGAAAAGTGTCTAGATTTCTAGGAACAAATTTTCTATAGTCTCCAAATCTAAATAAAAGTTGCTGAAAATTTCTGAACTCTCGAAAAAAGTTCTGGAAATGATTTTTTTAGCCCTAAAGGAAATCTTTGCAATATTAAAATCTGGAAGGGAAATTACTGAAAACAGCCTCAAAGAAAATTCTATAAATATTGAAGCGAACTTTCTAAAAAACTCCCGAATAAGACCTTTGCTAAAAATTTTGAAAATATGAAGAAGAAATTATTGTAAACTTTTAAAATCCTCCAAAAAAGTTCTAGAAATCTACAAGGAAAACTTGTGAAAAATTCTAGAATTCTCGATCAAAATTCTTTGGAAAGTAAGATGCAAAAAACTGAAAATACGGAGAAGAAATTCCTGAAACTTCCAGAATCTTCTAAGTTCTAGAAATTCTTTGGAATTTTTAAGTTAATTTTTTTTCTCACAAATTAAAAATTTTACGAAAAACATGTCTTAATAAAACTTCTTCAGTTTCTCATTTCCTTTAACCTTTATTTGAAAAGTTATGTAATATCTTTCAAATTTGGAGAAATATTGAGAAAAATCAAAGAAACGCCTCAAGTAAACATTCACTTCCGGTTTTTGAATGTTCACCAAAAGCTTTTCAGTTCCAGATTTTAATGATAAAACCTTAGGTTTATTAATTTTTCATAATTTTTCATGTTATAGTTACATTTAAACAATCTAAAGTACATTTTATCATTTATTAGTTTATTCAACAGAAATAATTTCATTCAAATTTGATAGTTGTACTATTGTATTTGTAACACGCAAATTAATTTGTATTATTCAAGTCTGTCAAAGTATTAGCCAGAGAAGTAGTTGTTTCAAGTTAATTTGTTTTGTAATCTTAGTAAGACTCATTGTTGTAGATTCACGAAATGTTTTCATATTTTTAAATTTATTATGTCATAATTATGACTACAAAAACTACACTACCAATTCCTTGTTTCTGCAACCGACTACAGAACATGAAGTATTACAGATTATTGCAAAATTAAAAACAAAAAACTCCTATGGTATGGATAAGATAAATTCAGCGCTAATCAAACAAATAAAGGAATATATTACAACGCCGCTTGCCTTAATAATAAACACTGCTATTAGCGAAGGGAACTGTCCGCGCCATTTTAAAAGTGTTATAGTAAAGCCGATATTTAAAAAGGTAAACAAGGAAGAGGTCAGCATCTATAGACCGATATCATTGATATTTAATTTCGCCAAGAGCTTTGAGCATGTAATTAAAAAAAGAATAATACGCTTTTTAAATACCAACTGCCCTTTAAACAAAAACCAATATGGGTTTACACCTGGTAAGTCAACAGAAGACGCAATTAACACTCTACTTCAAAAAGCTTACACAAGCTTTAACAATAACCGCAAAGCCTTATGTGTCTTTTTAGACTTGCAAAAGGCCTTCGACACCGTTAACCACAACCATCTCTTACAAAAACTAGAATACATGGGAATAAGAGGATTACCAAATCAATTATTGAAATCCTACCTACGCGGACGAGTGCAACGTGTTGATTTAGATGGCTATTCCAGCAAGGAGGAGATTGTTCAGTACGACGTTCCTCAAGGAACCGTTTTGGGCCCTATTCTCTTCTTGGTGTATATTAATGACCTGCTTGAACTTAGATCAAATGGAACCCTGATTGCCTTTGCGGACGATTCAGCTGCTTTTTACGAAGACACTAGCTGGATTTGACTGAAAGAGAAGGTGGAACAAGATCTTGTACAACTTTTTGATTACCTGGATAATAACCTCTTATCACTAAATAGAGAAAAAAACAAATTTTTACCATTCTCTTGCCAAGCAGACACCCTTTCTACATTCCAAGAGTTATTAGTCAAATCAAGCAGTGATGTTCGTAATATACAATCAAGTAGGGAAATAAACTATCTAGGAGTCATTATTGATGAACATTTGAGATGGGATAAACCTATTCTATATGTTGTCCGGAAATTGAGGTATACGTTATGCCAAATTAAATTAATATTGGAATTTCTCGACCTTGACCTCCTGAAAATAATATATCACGCATTAGTAGAGAGTCACATATATTATAGTCTCATCTGTTAGACCTGTCCGCTAGAGGTCATTCAAAAAATAAATTTTAAACGAATTTTCAACAAACCACGGGACTATTTCTCTGTCAAACGTTTTGAAGAAAGTAAAGTTATGACTGCCCGTCAACTCTATTTCTATAAAGTAGGGCGAAAATCATTCAAAGAGAAAGGAAGTATAAGTAAGAATACCCATCAATATAATACCAGAAGAAAAGATGACTGGGTAGTTCCTAAAATGAAATTGACAGTTACCCAAAGATCGCTCGATTATATCCTTCCTAAGGTTTTTAATGCAATACCCAACTATATTAAAAGTGTCAAAGCCGAATACAAATTTAAAAATGAACTTAAACTATATATATTAAACGATCCGAATTGTGATATATTTAAAGGACTATTATAAATACTTAAACATTATAAATTATCTTTGATTACTGTTAATTTAACTTTACTTGTGATGCTATTGTTTTCGTACTATTTATATAATATTATTGTTGCTGTTCAAAAGTATTGTATATTATAATTGATATTGTATGTTTTAATATTTTTTTAAATTATTTTAATTATACTTTAAATGCGCTATTTTAAATTCTATATTCACGCACAAGATTATATCTTCTGTGGATCCTTGTTTATTGATGTGGAAATTGTGTATTGTACATGAATAAACTTATTATTATTATTATTAGTATTATTATACTTGACGTATGTAAGACTCTTTGTTAGTAATATCAATAAAGATTATTATTATTAGTATTATTTAGACCGTAAAATTTCCTTTTGTTAATGTCAAAACTTTCGAGAAAGTTAAATTCTCATCTCAGTAGTATACAATTTTGAAATAAAAGTTATAAGAGTAAATAAAGAGTAAATATAAATACTTTCGATGAAGTTAAAAGAATACATTTCGTCCAATAGGTGGTTAGCATACGTAGACGTCCTATTATTTTTGTAGTAGTACACTGATTTTAAATTCATCGGGAAACAGCTCGTCCTATTTAATCAACGTAGGTTTTGAGTTCGTTTTATTTCATCTTATATACCTCACCACGTTGAGCTCCAATATTACGGTCTTTTTTTTTAATTAAATTTTCTAAATATATTGTTAGTTTTGACTGATGTATTTGCATTTTATTTTTTCTTTTATGTTATTATCTATCAAGTGTTTGCCTTGGTGTAATCGGTTTACTTCCTATAAAGTGTCTCAAGTTGTACTACTTAATTTAAAAATTAACTTATATCAATAAGATACCAGCAATAACAAAATTAGTCAATTGATTCGTAATATTAAATTCAATATTTATCTTTACCTTTCGGTGTAGACTATGAATTTTACATTACTTTGTTACAATACTTTTATTTTATTTATTTGCAAACTCTTTCCACTCTCTTCTTTTCTTTGCCAATTCCTTTGCGTGTTTCACTGTCTTTCCTCTATTGTTTATTATTTCTCCTATTTTATCGTTCCAGTTTTCTCTTGGTCTTCCTTTTCCTCTTTTTGTTTGCTGTTCTTGCTTCCCAAATTGTTTTGTTTGATCCGTGCTTTCCATCCTGATTAAGTGTCCTCGGCAGCTGTTTCCTTTCTATAAACTTATCTAATGATTCAATTTCTGGTTCTTCTCTTATGGCTTTATTTCTTCATAAGGATTGTGTCGACCGTTACTACGTGGTAATTCATGATAAACACTTAACTAACGCACTTTCTATGTTTTACCCACTAAAAAAAAAAAAAAACTTTAGTGGGTAAAACATAGTAAGTGCGTTAGTTAAGGCTTTATTTCTTATTCTGTATATTCTCGTTATTTGTTTTACTCTTCTCAGATATTTCATATCATATCTATTGCCTGTAGTCTACTTTTATCTCTCTTGCCCTTTTTCTTTCCTGCATTCTTTTATGATTTTGTAGAATAACTTTTGGTTTTCCCTTCCTTTCTTCTCTATTGTCTCACCGAACTTTTCCACATCCCTGGTCTTTGCTATTCTGACCTCGTCTATTATCATTTTTCTCTTTTCTTTGTATCTTTCGTAGTTATTATTCTTTTTATCATTTAAGTACCTTTGCCATGTTTTTTTTGTTCTTTTATCTTTTCGTGTATGTGCTCTGACAACCAGGCTGTGTGTCGTTTCTTGTTTGTACTCTTCTTAACATCACAAGTCTCTGGCGCCGCTTCAAGCATACTTCTTTTTAAGTTATTCCACATTTCCTCTAGATTGTCGCTTTCTTTTACCACTGCTAGCTTATCCTCTACTTTCTCCTTATATCGTATTGCTTGATCCTTTAGTTTATATGATCTTATCATGTTGTAGTATATTGCTGTAGTTGGTGGCGGTTTTTTTTTTCTTTGTCTTGACAGTCTTTCTTAAGTGTATCTCTGCGTCCATTCTTTCGAACTCCTTTTCCAGCTCTTCCTTTTTGCTATGTTGCTATTCTCCATATTCTGTCTTTATCTTTTTTGTTATTTTTTCTATTTGTTTCAATTTCTATTTGTGCTTTCCTTATTTTATTTACATCTAGATTTTTGATCTATTTACCTAGTTCCCCTTTTCTTGCTCATTCCAGTTGAATTGTTTCCCATTTGTTATTATTTTCCTGTAGCCTACTCTTATTCTGTTACGTTTGCCTTTTTCTTCCCTGGCCATACTTCTAATTTGTCTTTGTACTATTCTCTCTGTTGCGATCATATCGTTGTTTATAAATATTGTTTTAATAACTGAATAGAATCCAGTGATGAAAAATTGGCTACCTGGTGCTTTAAACTACGTTTAGTCTATAAATATTTTAGTGTTCTTTAATTTACTGCTCTTGGCTTTCATTATTTCTTCTTTTTTCTTTCTAGATTTAATTTCTGCTACTATCACCTCTACTACTTTTCCTTTTTCCAATTTATTGGCCTTGACTACTTTGGCTTCTACTTGTAGGTGTCTCCTTGCAGAACTTCTCTACTCCAGCCTTCATGTTCTTCTCCCTTATATTATGTCCTTTTATCACGATGTTGCTTCTTCTCTTATCTTTCTTCATATTCTATTATCTAATTTTTCCATTTCTTTTTTTATCTCGCTTCCATTTATCCTCTTTCATTTATTTCTTCTCTTAATTCTTCTGCATTTTTTTTCATCTCTACCATCATCTCCTTCATCATTTCTTTCAATTCCTCCATATCTTTTCTTTCTGTTTTCTTGTCGCCTGTCTCTGTTTTGTTCCACAATAAGCTTTTATTTTCCTTTCTTTCTTCTTGTATTTTCCTTTGCTCTGGCGACCGTAGAATCTTTTTGCTACCTGCAAAGATATTACTTTCCTCTATTTGTCCTTGTTCTCTATATCCATTCAAACTGCCTCTTTTCCTCTCTTTATTCATTAGTATTTTTTTGCGATTTGTCTTGTTTTCGTTTTCATTTGTTTATTCGCTTATTCTTTAACAGTCGACATTTAAAATGTTTAATTGCTACATTGAAACTAAAATCCATTTTCTATTATGCCTTGATTTTTGTAAGTAAGGCTTCTAAAATGCCGTGCTCTCTTCTTGAGGTTTGCTTTAAGGTTTTGGAAATTGGTATTAATTGTTAGTTTGGGGTTAATTTCCAAGATATTTGCGAGAAGAAGACCGTGAAATGGTTATTAATTTTTTGGGTTGATGGTTCTCCTCCATTTTGCAGACCAAAATTGTATGGTATCAAACATCCCTCGTAGATAAGTGTGTCATCTGCGTTAAGAAACGGGTAGACTGAAGGATTCAAGAAAAGTTGCCCCATCTTGCTGAAAAAAGACTCTTCTAATATCAACATTATGCCTTGTTAACTCTGGAAGGAAAAAAAAATACAAAGCATAGAGAGCCACAATTTCAGGAGTTCTGACACCTCTTTCTCCATCTTGAGGTACTCCAGGCTTGAACGGTGTTATCCGGAAAGGAAATGAAACCTTTATGTAGGCAAGTAAAATATTTCTCCTTTTTTCAATCATAATCGAGTATAATTTGTCGTATCAAATGTATACTAAAATGAGAAAGTCGTTGTAAAATGCATTATCAACTATCATAATGTAACTGTTCTAAAAATTATCTCTAAATGCATAAGCTATTATACAAGTCCGTTATTACGGTTTTCTGTCAGTTATATTTTAACAAAATTTTCGAGAAATGTTTATTTAATAAAATCGATCATGAATTTGTTTTTCAAATTGCATGTTTGTTTTTTTCTAATATTGTCTCATTTTCTTAAACTTATTCAAAATTTTAAGTAGTTTTCAGTAATTTTCCATCTAGATTTCTTTATTTCTCTAATTATTTAGCTTTTAAACTGCGACAAATTTCTTTATAGGTATTAGAATTTCCAAGGAATTTTTCTTTAAAGAAAATTCAATCTTTTTTCTTTCATTCTTGCTTTATTAGATTTTTCCAGTAATTTTTTTATAAAGAGAAAACATTGCAGATGATATTACAATATATAGTTATAATAATTATGTTTCTTCATCGTCTTCTTGGCTATCTTGATCTTTCAGCCTTCTTTGTTATATTTTATTTGAATTTTCCACAACAAATTCTTCCAGGTTTCTAGAATTGTTTATGAAATAAATAAATAAATTCTTATATTATATTATTCTTATTGTAATTAAAAGAGATCGTTTTTAAAAATTGAGAATTTCCAAGTAAATTCGTGAGAAATTTTCTAGCATTGTTTTCAAATTTTTAATAATTCCGTACCATTTAATGTTCTGCTTTTTAATTTTTAATCATGTTATATTTCATCCAATTATTCAAAAAAAAAAATTCTTTATAGGAATTTTTCAAGAGTTCTCGCATTTTGCAGTTTTTTTAACATTTCTGGAATTCTTTTATAATTTAGTTTCCATTTAGAGAAAGTTTTTTTCAAGGTTTTAGAATTTCCAAAAAATATCTTCTCCAGTTTTAAATATATTCCAAAATTTTCACTTACTTTTCTGCTTCACCTTTTAAGAATTTTCTATGAATTTGGAATAGATTTTTTAAAGTAACTGGAATTGTTCATGAAATTCCCTTCCAAATTACAAATGTTTTCAATAGAATTTAAAATTTCTATTACTTTTCATCAATTTTCTTTTAGATTTCAAGAAATCTCCCTTAATTTTAAACAAAACAAGTAAACTTTTATATCACACACTTTAGTCTTTTCTTAGTAACTATAGTTTCGACACAATTTAGCTGACCATTATCCAAACTAATAATTTAATAAATATCAGTTCGAAACCATTATCACTAAGAAGAGAACAAACTGTGCGATCTAAAAGTTTACTTGTGTTGCTTAAATTTAAATAAATGTATGACAAAGAGAAAGCCTCTAAAATCATTCGTTTATTATTAAAAAAAATAAGCATTTCTTGGAAATTTAAAAATTTTAAAGAAATGTTTAATTAAGATTTCTAGAAATTACAAGTATTTTGCTTACTTTGTTTACTTTTCAGCAATTATTCTTTGAATAGGTAATTTTGGAGGCCTCTACTTTGTGATACATTGTTATTTCTCTAAATGATTGTAAATACATTGTTAATATGGCACTCTTTTAATCTTTACTTGACTATAGTATCAACAGCTTTCGCCTGTCATTTTCAAACTATACTTAAAAAAAAAATTACAAACAACTTTTATAAACAATTTTTAGATTTCCTCTAAATCTTTTGTACAACATTTCTAGAATTGTTTATAATTTTTTAATCCAAAATGTAAAATAATTTTGAATTTAATTCAAATAATATTTCACAATAATTTCTCTTTCTATTTTTTTTTAATTATAGGAAAGTCCAAGAAATTACTCCTCCAAATTTTTAAACAATGTATCTTATATTATCAAACATTTTGAAGCATTTCATGTTTTGCCTTATTTATATACTTAAGCAATTTTTATATATCTAATTGGTATTTTCCAGAAATGTTTCTTCTTTCTTTACTTCAATTTTTTTTAAATTTTATTAGACTCATTCAAAAATTCATTTTTCAGTTCCTCTTCCAGATTTTGAGTAATTTTTACTAATTTATCTTCCAAATTGTGAAAAGTTTTGAAAATACCCTTCCAGATTTCTAATGTTTTAGCATTATACTAATTCTAATAATCCAAAGTAAGAAATGTTGAAAAGAAAAAAAAATGGAAGAATAATGCTAAAAAAAATTAGAAATATGGAAGGGTATTTTCAAAACTTTTCACAATTTGGAAGATAAATTAGTAAAAACTTCTTAAAATCTGGAGGAGAAACTGAAAAGTGTATTTTTGATTATCGTTTTGTTTTATAAGACTTATTTAAAATTTTTATGATTTTTCATCAATTTCCATATTAACTTCAAATATGCTCACGTAATTTAATTCTCAAAATGCGAGAAATTTACTTTAGAAATTTCCAAGAAATGTTTCTTCCAGATTTCTAGAATTATCTAGCAGTTATTGTTATTACTTTCCCTATATAGTATATATAGGGGAAGTATTGTTTAAGAGCGTGAAAATGTTTGTGGGTGCTGTATGTCAAAAACGAATAATCCGATTGAGATGAAACTTTAAATGAATCGTTAAAAACTGGAACTGAAAAGCTTTTGGTAAACATTTATAAACCGGAAGTGGATGTTTACTCAAAGCCGTTTTTTTGTTTTTTTGCTATACTTCTTTTAATTTGAAAAATATTACAAAATTTTTCAACAAAAGTCGAAATTGAAAATTTTGACATTTTTTGCCAATTGCTACTAAACTATTAGAGCTACAAGAAATTTATATAACAAATAATTGTAGAGAATTCAAAAGTGAATAAATGACTAATAGCATTTTTACGTAAACCTCATAGATTTCGAGAAACATCTGTATTTCGGAAATTTAGTTATACTTAAAGCTTTTCATTCATTTATAATATGTATTATATTTTATATTGCACTTAAATGGACTTCCGTAAATGAATAAATAAATATAATGAAAGTACTATGATGGCCACATCACCATTTGGAAAGTATTGTTTTCGTGAATGAGAATGTCTGTGGACTCTGTATCTTAAAAACGAATTATCCTATTGAGATAAAACTTTAAATTTAATGTTTTATCATTAAAACCTGGAACTAAAAAGCTTTTGATGAACATTCATAAACCGGAATTGGATGTTTTTTTTATTACACAACTTTTCAAACAAAAGTTAAAGGGAAGGAGAAACTGGACATGTTTTATAAAGACATGTTTTTCGTAAAGATCTTAATTTGTGAGAAAGAAACTTTAGAATATTTCAGAATTTTTTTTAGAGTTTTGTTTAAAGATTCTTGAAATTTCAGTAATTTCTCCTCCACACTTTTAGTTTTTATTGCAACTTCCTTTCCAAAGAATTTTCATCGAGAATTCTAGAAATTTTTACAGGTTTAGGAAAGATTTTATTCGAGAGTTTCAAAATGTCATTATTTATATTTATTTATAAAAATTTCTTCGTGGTTTCTATACAAGAGTGTGTTCAACTTTTTCTATTAGAAAATTTTCTTCTAAATTTCTATAATTTCCTCAGATGATCCATACTTTTTCATTTATTTCATTTTAGATTTATAAAAAGATTCTAAAAGTATACAGTAATATCTTTTTCTTATCTAATAAATAAGTAGATATTTCCAGAATTTTTAGCAAAGATTTTATTCGAAAGTTTTACAATTTATTAGGAAATTTTTTTCTAATTTTCTATAACTTACTTAGAGGCTTCTTAACGTTTCAGGAATTTCTTTTTTGCATCTTCCTTTCCAAAGAATGTTGATCAAGGATTCTAGAATTTTTCACAAATTTTCCTTGTAGATTTCTAGAACTTATTTGGAAGATTCTAGAAGTTAACAGTCATTTCTTACTCATATTTCCAGAATTTTTAACATTCGGGAGTTCTAGATTTTTTTAGAAAGTTCGTTTCAATATTGCAAATCTTTTTCACTGTTTTTCGAGAGTTCAGAAATTTCCAATAACTCATTTCAGATTTGGAGGCTGTAGATTTGTTTAGAAAATCTGTGTCTAGAAATCTAGACTCTTTTCAGTCATTTCTCCTTTAGATATCAAGATTGTTTTTTTCGAGCTATCTTTTAAATTGCAAATTTTTTAGAATTTTGAAGAATTTTTTTTTCTAGAAATGTAGATTTTTTAAAGGTTTCTAGAAATTTCCAACAATTTCTTTTAGTAAAGTTATAGAAATTTCTCCAAAGAGTCTACTATTTTTTTTCTTAAATGTTATTATTTGTTGTATATTTAGGTTGTAGCATTTCATTAATGATTTTAGAATTCGCTATAAATTTATTAGCTATAAATATCTTTTCAAAAATTTTAGTATCTTCCGTTAATTGTTTAGATTTATTTCCTTATTTTGTTGTTTTTTTTTTCTCAAAAAGGTCTGTAAATTCTAGTATTTTTGAGTAATTTGTTTTGGATATAGCAAAGCAATTTTTTGAGAGTTATTTATGTTCAGAATGTTTTTGGAATATTTCTGGAAATTTACAAAATTTCTTGAATCGTTATATCGAAATTTTAGGAATTTTTTATCTGAATTGCAAAAAAAAATTCAAGATTTTTAGTCCATCAACTTGTATTTGATGTTAGGAATTATTTCGTAAAAGAATTTTTTTAAACCGTTCTTGCTATGAAACGTTATTTTAAAAATACTGAAAAACAATTGAAAATCGAATGTTTATTTTTTTAGCATATTTATTTCTCTTCGTTGCTGGTAATTTATTAGTGAAAGAAATTTTGTAATTTCATAACTATTTCAAGAATTATAACTAACATATAAAAGAAAGACAATTGAAAACAAATTTTTGATTTTTATTCTATCAATTTGAATTGGATGTCAGCAATCGTTTCGTAAAAGAATTTTTACAATCCGTCTATCCTGTAAATAGTAATTGTAAAAATACTGAAAAACAATTGAAAATTAAATTTTTGATTTTTTGTCTATTTTTGTATTCGATGTAAAAAGTTAAATTTTTAGCATTTTTACTTCTCTTCGTTGTTGGTAATTTATTAGTAAAAGAATTTTTGTAATTTCATTATTATTTAAAGAATTATAGCTAAAATAGCATAAAAAAATAATAATAACGAATTTTTGATTTTTATTGTATCAGTTTGAAGTTGATGTGTAAAATTTAGGAAATTTTCAGTAAAATTCGAAGATTTAAATGAAGACTTTTTTAGAAAATTTGTTTTTAAAAACCTAGACTCGGGAAATTTCTAGTAATTTCTTCTCCACATTTCAAGATTTTTTAAACTTCTTCTAAATCACAAAGATTTTCTTTTTCAGGCTCTAGAATTTTTAGAATTAACTTTTTTTTATAGTCGTTTTTTAAATTGCAAAGATTTTCCTCTAGGCATTCTAGATTTTTTTTCTAAAAGTTTAGAAAATGGCCAATAACTTCTTTCGCAAATTAAATTTTTTTCAACTATTCTTATAAATTGCGAAGATTTTCTTTCAGTCTCTAAATGTTTTTTAATTTCCTCTTCTTTTAAAAAAGTCAGATGAATTTCAGTACTTATTTCTCTAGAATTCAACATTTTGTTTCAACTAGACGCTATAAAATTATTTAGAAAGTTCTTAATTGCAGAATTTTTCTTGTAGGGTCTAGAAAATTTTCCCCTACAAATCTTTTCTTATTTTCGAGAAATTTTAAGGAATATTCCGTAATTTCTCTTACCGATTTCAAGATATTTTTTTAACTAGTCTTCTAAATTTCTAGGAGGCTCTAGAATTTTTTAGAAAATTTTCATTTAGAAATCTACACTTTTTCAAGGGTTCAGGAAATTTTCAGAAATTTATCCTCCAGATTTCAAGGTTATCTTCTTATCTTATAAGTTGCAAAGATTTTCTTGGAGGCTCTAGAGCTTTTTAGAAAATTTGTTTGTAAAAATCTAGATTTTTCTTGAGGCCCTAGATTTTTTAGAATTTTTTTTCTAGAATCTAGACATACTTTTTCAAGAATTCAAGAAATTTCCACAAATTTTTTCTCCAGGTTTCAAGATTTTTTAATTCTACCCGCTTTTTAAATTGTGAAGATTTTATTGGAAGCTCTAAAATTTTAATAATTTGTATTGGATTACCACGTAGTAATGGTCGCAACCAGTTTCTGTATCAAAAATTTTACTTCTAACAATTTTCTTTTATTCAAATTTTGTAATTAAAGTTATTGCAAACCGCGAGGCGATCAGTAATTAAAGTTAATATGTATATATAGGGTGGGTGGGTGGCCTCTAACCCACCATCCAATCAGTAAAACATAAGCGAGGGTTATAATTAAAAGTTTTTTTTGCGTTTTTGTAATAGACTTATTCAAACAAATTTTGAAAAATAAAACATAACTTTTCAAACAAAAGTTAAAGAGAATGAAAAACAGAAAAATTTACATTGAAACATTTTTTTTGTAAAGTTCTTAATTTAATTTTTTTACAATATTTTGTTTATTGCTAATAAACTATAGGAACTAAATGAAATTTATATAACAAGTAATTGTGAAGAATTCAAAATTGAGCTAATTATTAAGAATAACCTCATGGTTTTCGAGAAAATATAGGGAAAGTATTATGATGGCCACACCATTTATTTAATTTCATGTTAGTTTTTCTTAAAGTTTCAGTCCGATTTCTAAAATTTTTGTTTTTGAATTCTCCAGTAAGTAATCTTTAAAATTACAATAATTTGCTTTAGGCTTTTATAATATTGAAGATAATTCTAGATTTTTAAAATTTGGCATTTTTTCTTCAATTCTTTGTCAATTTTGAGCATTTCCTCTTTTACTTTTAGAGAATAATCCAGCAATTTTATATATATAAATAATATAATAAGACATTTAAAATTTATACATTTTTTGACAAAAAATACCGAAATATCTGGCAAAACCAATTAAAATCAGGTTTTAATTTGTCGTGGACGAGAGATGAATCTTGGCGAAAGTGGAAGAACACGGTTAATTTCATGTCCGCTTAAAATTTATTTGCATTTATGTATGAATATAAATATTTAAACAATATTTGTTAATAATTTAACAAAGCTATTAAAAATTAACAAATATTAGCATCGACATTATTTCTAAGAAATTATTCCTTTCTAGAATCTTTTAGCATTCATCTATTTATTTCAATTTGTTAACGTTTATTGCTTTGTCTTAAAATTTTCTAAAAAGTTCTTACTATATTTAATTGAAATTTTAAAGAAATTTTACTCAGGTTTCCAAAATTGATCATGAGTTTGAATTTGAATCGTGTATTAGAAGATATATAAGATTTATTTAAATTTTCTATTATATTTGCCAAAATATTTGTGTCTCATTGTACATATTTGATATTTTTATTATTTTTCGCAAATTTTCTAGATAAATTTATCTTCCAATTTGCGAGAATGTTTACGTGGCTTTTGTATTTCAAAGAAATTCAGATTATCTAGCATTAAAATTTTCGTTCTCTTGCTTTGGGTTTTCAGAATTTCCATAAGTTCTTGTTATCTTTTTTAATTATCTTTTGAGAAAATTTCTTCATTCATTGCCTATGAATTTTTTTATAGATTTTTGCAAAACATCCATATTTATAACTTATTTTTAACAGTTTCATGTTAAAAAAATTATTGGTCCTCTCGACCTATTGCAATAGCCGAAATATTGGTCTAGCGTAGTCTTGACCTTTCCCAATAGTCTACACATTAACCTAGCGCATTCCCGTTCATAAAAACAGTTTACGCTTCGGCCTAGCGTACTCTTGACCTTACCCAACAATCTACGCATTGACCTATCGTACTCCTGTCCTATTCAATGCATAAACTATTGGGATAGGTCAAGAGTACGCTAGATAGAAGCCCAGCTTCATCCATTCATGTTTTCGTATGTTTTATATAATATTTTTGTATTTTCTTATATCTGTATGTATGTAAGATATTAGTATAATTTTCAAGAGTTTTAATGTTGTACAATCACTCTATATACACATGTAAGCTTATAAAGTAATCAATTTTAAAAAAGTATTGACTATTTGAGGGTGAATAATTAGGATAATTTCATTGATTAATGGTTGTGGCGTTAGCTTCGTGATACATCTTGGAAAATTAAACAAAAACGTTTTATTTGTTGATATTACACTTTAAAGTGTGATATCAACAAAGTAAACGTTTTTGTTTAATTAGGATAATTTCACGTATAAATTAATTATTAGAATTATTGTATAAAATTATTTCATATATATCAAACAATTTTTAAATTATTACGTGATGAAAAGAGAGAGATAGCGTCAGCATAAATTTCATTAGATAAAATTAGCACTACCGGCGATATTTTTATTAAATATTCCCCCTTTTGTCGAACCTAATACAATAATTTTATTTGCTCCATCCTTAATGGCATTGTTCATTCCATCCGGGCCATGAGACGCCTATGAAATTATATTCGGATTTTTGTTTATAATTATTTTAATTAAATTGCAGACTGGTATAATACGGCGTATGATATAATTAAAATTATAATTGAAAAGAGCGAATCTTGTATTACACGTGGAAATAAATACGAATAATTTAATTAAAATCACTTTAATTATGGAATTTGATAACGTTTGTGTGGAAAATTGCGCGCGGCGCGATTAATTAAAGATATTAAGATTATTGGTGTGCGATTACAAATTTATATTAACTAGGACAATAGTTTCATCGCATAAAGATGAATCCTTCACGTCCGCGTATTTAACGGCGCTGGAATGATTTAATTGCGCATAAATTTCAATACGAAATCCCAAACAACGACAATTAAATAACACTGCACCCCCCGACTTTATGCTATTAGTAAATACACCAGCGACACTTAATAAAGTGCATTAATATACAATTACGGCATAATGCGCAATTGTCCGCAAATGAAATGCATTTGGTTCACCTAACGTAAACCGAACGTATTACTTATTACTCTGCAAACCACAAATCCCCTACGCAGAATGTAATTTGTTGATGGTTAGCTATAACCAACAATACTATATTACACAGACGACTAATAATAGACTAAGTGATAATAGAAAAGTACAGTCACTATTAAAGTAAACTGTGTGATACACCTATTTTTAATCATAGAAAAATATTATGTATTATTAATTTATGTAATTAAATTACATAAGTTTAAAAAATGTATTTATGTATCTAGGTAAAATACAAGACAAATAATTTCCATTATCGTTACGTTACACAATAGTTGAAATTAAGCCGGGAATACAAATTTTCTAATTTTCTAACATGATTCGGTACACAATGAGGGGTTGATTTATGTGGCCGGGGCCCGAACCCGCGTCGTAGGCGTCTCCAATCCGCCCCCGGGACTCGAACCGTCTCTTAATTCTGCCCCCGGCATAACGAAGATTCACGGCCCGACCACCTCCCACCGCAAAAAGGGGGCCCACCTATCCAAATTCGCCGGCGAGGCGGTTTAATTAAACAACGGAAATTTTATTCAGCGCCCCTCCGGGCAATCATCTCGAAAATAAATAAATAATTTAGCTCCAATTTTATAAAGCCCTAACAAAAGTAATTAATAGTAGCTAAGAAGCTTTTAATACCAGTAACAAAATATTGTCGATTTTTATAATTATTCATAAATTAAATAAATTCGTCATTCCTGTAGATAAATAGGACGAAAAATTTAGAAATCTTTTAATAATATAAAAACGTTATTAGTAAATAAATTTTATTGCCATTGGTTGACACACTAATCATTTTTAAACTTTACTTTAGATATACGAGGGATATTGTTAAAGTAAAAACTGGTTTCGTTTAAAAATTAAATTTAGGGAAGTATTTTATACTCTGATCGTACATTAGTATTCTTACAACCCAGTTCTTTGTATTATCCATTTAAAAAAGGATTATAAATATATTTCCTTAATGAAACTCAAAGAATGACTTAGGAGAATTATTGGCAATGTCTTCAAATAGTGTAACAATAGCTATGCATTTGTTAAACCACTGCTATTTTACAGCCTCTTTATTATAATTGCTCTGGTATATTATTCAAGGTCTTTGATACAACCAAATATTCGTGTATTTTGCATCTTCCGTCCCTTTTGTTTCTGTTCTTCCTAAATTCGTAAAGGTACGCTTCGCCAGCCCAATATCTGGTTCAAGAAAATTCTTCTGAGCTCAGTACAATTTTATTTCCCTGTCTTCAAGTCACCCATTAAAGTTGTTTTTATTTTAAATTCATATTTTTAAAGTGTTAATAATAATTTGACTAAGATTACTTCATAAAACTTTTTCTTCTTTAGATTGCTCAAACTCAATATCATATTCAAAACCTTAATCTATTTCGGATTTAAGAAACGACGGTTTTAATTGTATTGTTAGTTTTTTTTAACTGACAAAAGATAACTGCTGCAGTTGTAACTGTATACTGCCTTTATTATAAGCTTCCTCATATCAAATGAGGGAAGATGGTGGTCGAGCAAAGACTCTGATGAAACTAGGATGGAAAATGAAGAAAGAAGAAAATAAAAACGTATAATTATTGTATTTGTTAATAACATTCGTTTTTAATCCTACAACAAACGGAACATATTTTTTTATTAGTAAGAGTAAATTAATTGCATAAACCAAGAAGCTGCTTTAAATCCTTTGAAATTTTCAGAAAATGATTCGCTCATTGGCTGCAATACATTCTTTTGAAACTATACTATAATATACTTTCTAAAAAGGAGAAATTCTCTAGCTGACTCTATAACACGTCCCAATTTTTAATGTTTTTTGTTTCTATAAATAGCTTCGATTTGAAATGTAATTTCTGCGACTTCTATCTCTGCTAATTCAGTTGTTCAAAAAGGTGTGTTATGCTTAATTATCTTTAGGTACAATCTTTACAGCTTATCTATTATAAGTATTCTCATTTATATCAGCACAGGAAAGTTCTGCAAACAAGTAATCTACTTCAAAATATAAAAAAATCACACATTTATTTTAAGCTGCTAATGATAAACTGGTCGAAAATTTGTTTGGCCACACCTTATTTTCATATGCTTTAGTATCATTTTAAAATACGTTTTGCAAAATATTTTATTGCTTTAAATATGGAGAAACCTTGTTCTCTTTGTTTACTTCCTGATGTAGCTGTCATTCTGTTAAGAAAATGAGTTAATCAAATCAAAGTAATATTGCTCCATTTTTTTTTCTCTGAACAAAATAAACTAATTTTTTAATAAAATGGTTGTAACCTTCTATTGTTTTATTCTAATTTTACTATTTTCCAGTGAAATCTCTTCTAGACTTAAATTTTTTTAATATTTTTCACCATTAGTCTTCTAGACTTTTTTTCTTCTCTTTTTCTGAAATTCTTGTAAAAGATTGCCATCTTATTGTTTACCAATGATTTTTCTTAATTTTTATTTCCTGTTAATAACAGTCACAAACCGGTTTCAATCTATTTTGAATCTCATCAGCGAAACGCAGTTGGAGATAAAAAAACCGAGTTTGGTTTTGCAATATTTAAGTCTCCAAGTAAACCGTCAATCAAGATGTTACCACTGACACCTTGAAATGTTTGTCTATGTTTCTAAATTTACCAGATTTTTTTGCTAATCTCATAGCAATTAGTCGTATTTTTAACTATTTTCCAGCACCTTTTCTTTTAAATTTTAAATATTTTTTCAGGAGTGACTGTTCTAGTTGTTTTAGAGAGTTTAAAAAATTATTGCCTCACTTTGTCAGAATTACATGAAGGAATTCATATTTTCATAATTTTTTATTGAGTTTTGGCTAGTCCATTTGGTCGAAGTTTTCTTAAATTCTAAGTTTAGCGTTTTACAGCAATTTTTCATCTAGATTTTTAGACAACCTTGTTTAATTTTATGAAAATTCTTCTTGGAATTTCTAATTTTTATATATTTTAGTAATTTCATATCTAAATTCTTAGACTCTGTTAAATATTTTTTAGCAATTTTACTTAGACATTTCTAGACATTTTTTTGCTGGCATGATTATTTTTACGAATTCTCTTAAGAAAATTATAATTTTACTATTTCTCAGAAATGTATCTTCTCAAATTCCTAGAAGTTTCTTTGATACTTTCTATCAGTAACCATTCTAAGTTTACTGACACATCAATTTGTCAGAATTGTTTCAGCTAATTCTAATTGGAAATTTTTCCAATCATTTGTTCTTGGAGATTTCTAGACATTTTTAAAAACTCTTTCTCATCTTGTCCGAATGCCTTTCATTCTAATTTTAGTATTTTCTATCAATTTCTTTCAAAACAATGTTTCTTCAATATTATCGATCTTTTTTTTTTCTAGATAGATTTTTGGCTAACCATTTTGTCAAAATTATTTCCGAAATTTATTACTTTATTTTTCAATAATTTCTCTTCTATGAATTTAAACACGTTTGGCCTCAATTGGTCATTTTTTGTGATATATATTTTATATTATATTATACTATATTTGTCTTTATCATACATGTTTTTTTTTTAGAATATTTTTGGTTTTCATTGGAATTGTCTAATTTTAGTATTTTCCAGCATATTTATCTTCAACATATCTAGAAGTTTCTTCGATATTTTATATCAATATTTATTCTAGATCTATTGATAATTTTGACCGCTTTTAGCTCAGTTTGTTAGATTCTTTTTGGAAATTTTAATTTGAGTATTTTCCAAAACTTTCTCATTCTCTTACCTTCCTTTGTCGGAATTCTCATAGGAAAATTTTATTTTGTATCTGTATTCCTAGAATTGTTTTAATATTTTACATTTTTTTATTCCCAAAAGTTAAATTTAATATTTTTAATAAATTGTCTTCTAAATTTTTCTATTTTTCAGCAATTTTTCTTCTAAATTTCTGAATATTTATGGCTATAATTTTATCACAATTCACTTAAGAAATTTTAATTTTAGAATTTTCTTAGGGATTTCTTCCATATTCCTAAAGTATTTTTTTCAGTTTTTATAACAATTTTTTTTTAGATATCTTAGGAATTATTTTCTAGACTTTTAGACATTTTAAGAAACTCTCTTCCCTTTGTGTCAGAATTCGCATCAAAAAATCTAATTTTAGTATTTTCTAGCAATTTCTCGTCTAAATTTTCTAAATTTGTGATTTTTTTTTTTCAGAAATTCTAATTTTAGTATTTTCTAAAACATTTCTCTTCAAGATTCTTAGATTGTATTGATATATTTTAACAATTTTTCTTTTAAATTTCTAGACAATTTTGGTTTTTCTAATTTTATTTTATTGGGGCTGTACTAAGAAATTCTAAATTTAGTATTATCTAGTAATCTTTCTTCAACTAATCTAGAAACGTATTTGGTATGGTTGATCTCTTCTAGATTTATTAACCCTGTTAACTGCTTTTGCTTTAAATTGTCAGACTATTTTTCAAAAATTCTAATTTGAGTATTTATTAACAATTGTTCCTACTAGTACATTTTCTCTTATGTTCCAAAACATCTTTGGCTATTCTTATCTCACTTCTTAGAATTCTCTTAAGATTTTTTTCTGAATTCCTAGAATTAATGATTTTTTTGCAAAAATTCGAATCTAATGATTTTTAACAAATTTTCTTCTAGAGTTTTACATTTTTCGATAGTTTCTAATCCTACAATATCTCTTCTAGATATTTTATATATTTAGGACTACAATTGCTTTACATTATCAGAATTCTCTTCAATTTTCGTATTTTTGTTAGCAATTTCTAGATTCCTAGAAATGTCTTTAGTGTTTCCTGTAATTTATTTCCTGGATATCTTCACAATTTTGCCAGTATAGTTTCATTTTATTTGAATCAACTATTTCCTTTTCAAAAATTTCAACTTTAGTATTTTCTGGGAATTTCTCTTCTAGATTTCTTGTCTCTTTTGGCTTATATGGCCTAAATTTGTTACAATTCTTTCGAAAGTTCTGATTTTAATATTTTCTAAAAAGTGTTTTATTTTTAGAATGTTTTCATGTATTCTTCTGAATTTAATAGATTCGAAGCCAATTGTCAGTTTTCTTGCTTCAAAATATCAGGGTTCTTCAAGAAGGAAGTTTTATTATTCATTCAAAGACTTTATAAGAGTGATCCACTAGAAAATTTACTGAAGAAGAGGAAAAACTCTTCGCCATTCTGTAGGAGCCTATTTGAAAAGCACCAGTGCTTCAGCCAACTAAATACCCTTTAACTATACGATCCAACGCTAGAGGATGTGTTATAAGAGCTGTTCTCATCCAGGAGGAGAAGGACGGGGATAATCTGGTCAATTACACTAACTTACTTCTGACGTAGTCCGAAAGATATTATTCCACAGCGGAACGTTGGTTTTGGGTATCACCAGGTTCAAAAGCTATATCAGAGGGTATCCAATCAGAGTCAGCACCGATCATCATGACCTCAAATGACTTTTAAGCCTGAAATCTCCAATCGGCCACATCACACGATGTGCACTCTAACTCCAATTCTATAATATAGGAGAATTGAGATGTCGAGCCAACGATTTCTTAGGTTCAAGTTTATCTGAGCACCCCTTCAAGTAGAATTGGACGGAAGACATAATAAATACCTGCAATCTGGAAGATTGAGAAATGAGAAAACTTACTACTGGAATAACAGAGAATATGTTGTGTTTCGTAAAGTTGTGCATAGAAGTGAAGTGCAGTGAGAATTACACGCCTTTCATGACGTAAACAAACGGTTTATTTGATATTTATTTATTTATCCAATGTGAATATAACTATTTAGAGTCTTACAAATGTATCCAGAAATACAAAAAATTCGACTTCACATGGAAAGGCTCAAGTTCACGTCTACGTGAAAGGCCACTCCTTAGAATGAAGACTCGATATTATCGGAAAGGAATGAAAAAGAACATTTCCGTACACATCAAGTAGTATATCACATGCCAACGTTATAAACATGATTGTAGACAACCCCTAAATCAGCGATTTAAATTCATTATCTTGGACCTATTTGGATCTAAAACTTGACATCTAAATTGAAAGTTTTTCGCTCTCAAGAATGCTACAACCCAGTGTTCTGCATTGTCAACGTTATTCATGGAGATGGATTCCCAAAAAAAGGTAATTAACCTCAATTCGTTGGTGCTGGATGGATGATGAGGTGGAGAAGAGGCAACTGGTGCCAGAAATACAGAAATGTTTTAGGAAGGTAAGAGGAACAAGGAGTCTGATATTTATTTTTGTCAGGATTGAAGAACATTTGATAGAAGAAAGAGTGAGCGTGTATGCGGTATTTTAAATCTGAGAACGGCGCATGACTTTCTGCCGAGGGAGAGATTGTTAGAGTGTCTTAAAAGGGGAGGAATGAGTAATGGAATGGTAGAATTTATAAAAAAAAAGGTGAATGAGGAAACTAGGACCGTTGCGAACGTAGGGGGTGTTGCTTTAGGGAGTTTCAGAACGTAGAAGAGGTGATACAGGGCTGCCCATTAAACCCAATGCTATTTATTATAAGGAGGATAATTAAATGAGAGCAGGCTGGGGGGAGGAGGGGTGTTATTGATTGGGTTTGGATTCTGGCGTATTCGGTTCACATGGTGTTGTTGGTGATCCTAACAAGGGCGAAAAAATAAATGGACAAAAGGGATTTATGGGTGAATGTAGGAAAAAAGTAGTGAAGATTTACGAAGAAAAGAAGGAAAAAGATAAAAGATCTAGTATGAAAGGGATAGGTGATCACGAGGGTGATAGTCTTTAAGAATCTGGGGTTTCGGTTTAAGAGTTCGGAAGATTATGGAGACCATATCAAGAGGGTAAAGGGAAAGGCGAAGAAAGCATAGGGGTGGTGAGAGGAAAATGGGAAGATGGATGGATGACAGTACGAGAATAATATGAGAACAATGGAATGCATTCGCGAGACCGATCTTGATGTATAGGGTGAAAAATAAATGGACAGAAGAGATTTAAGAGTGAATGTAGGAAAAAAGTAGTGAAGATTTAGGAAGAAAGGAAGGGGGAAAGATAAAAGAGCCAGGATGAAATGAAGAGGTGATGACGAGGGTGATAGTCTTTAAGAATCTGGGGTTTCGGTTTATGAGTTCGAAAGATTATGAGGACCATATCAAGTAGGTACAGGGAACAGAATGGGGGGTGGTTTGAGGAAAATGGGGAAGATGAATGGGTGATATTGCGAGAATAACATGTGAACTATGGAATGCGTGCGTGAGACCGATCTTGATGTATAGGGTGAAGGTATGTGGGGTTAAGCGGTATGAAAGTTTAAAGAGAAAATAGTGGTGCTTCCTGAAGCAGACGTTGACTCTTTCCTCAACGTCTGAAAAAGAAAAGAATGGGCGAAAGTTCGGAGAATGACGGAAAGGATCCGTGAAGTCATCTGGCAGAGAAATAGTGGAGAGTACAAGAGGTTTGGGTGTATGGATGTAAAAGCGTGAGAGAATTGATGATGAGAAAAGACAGGACAGAGGTAAAGATACTGACAAGACAGGTGCAGGAAAGAGAGAGGAAAAGGGTTGAAGAAGACAGAAGTAGCTCAGCATACTTTTCAAGTCATGTATTATACTCATTTTAGAGAATTCCTATATATATCGTTGGTTTCTATTCTTTTTTGGAATCCGACTTTAGTTTACCTACTCCAGCTTTCCACCCCCGAGCCAAATCCAATTCAAGATCTCAAAAGGCAATTATCAATCCTGGTAGGTCGCGATAACGGGAATATTATAGTTGAGGTGATTTCCTACCTGAAGTAATTGCCAAAAACACTCGAAGAAGTGAAGGAAACCTTAATCAAAAAAGTCAAAACAAGGAAAGTATTGTCCTTCCCTGCTCATACATACCATACCAAATAAACGATTTAGTTTAGCATTAGCATTAAGTAATGCCCAGAAATAGTATTCTAAAATCACACGAAATAGAGATTGACTCTACATGATCATCAATATTATCAGCCCAATCAACTTCGAGATAGCCGCACCAAATTAGTCTGATTAATCATAAGAAATATTCCATACCTCTAGTCGCACGCTCTATCAAGGAGGTCAGACTGATAACTTTTTGGAATCTTCACATCTTGGACCTATTAGCCCAATGAAGAAACAAGGGCGTCGAAAGAAAAACACTCATTCTTCAAAGATGTACCATAGGGGAGTATGTAACGTGGAATAGACAAAAACTACTGCTGAGACGCGCTCGAATACACTTTCTCGTACACAGAAACTACCGCGTCGCAGCACCATCCACCCGATAGACAATGCGCACACGTTCCACTCAAATTTATGACGGCCACTCAAATGTATGACCCAAGTAACCTATATAAATATGAACCGGATCTACAATCACAGCTTTTCGCCGATCGGTGAAATAATCAACTACTCTGTTTACATTTACCTCTCACTGGCTTCATCATCGATGAATTGGGTGATCTCAATGCCTCTAGCCCTAGATTCTGCATTCACCAACAGCCGCAAACCCGTCGACTTACTGACCAGCGACTCTCCTACCTTTATTAAAGGACAATTTTCCTCGATAATCTATCACATCCTTGTCACCATTTCCCTAGTACTATATTTCCACAATTACGTCCATCATGGCACCACTATCACCAGCGATCATATCATCCTGTTTTCAAGGCAAGCCAAGAAGACCTCCTCCGGAATTCAAAATCATCAACGCCACGAAACAGGCCGACTGGAAGCAAACCCACCAAACTATCGAGAAATCAATGTCCCAACACTTCTTTAACACAATTCGAGAAATCGAAGAAACTGTGTACTTCCTGCAGAGATCATTCTAAGCACGACTTCTCCCCCATTCCAAATCGCCGCATATGTATTAACTGACCTGTCTTACCTCTATCTATCGTAAACCTCGTCGAGGAGAAGAGGAATCTATTCCGGCAATAGAAAGCTGGTGATGCTGTGGTGAAATCGCATGAATAAAACTCTCCATCAAAGAGCACATGAATCCATCTTGGAAAAAAGCAACAGGAGAACTCAATTACAGACAATGTGCTAAATTTTTGGAAGTAGTTCAAAATCCTCATCATTCAGAAAAATGCCACAACGATCCGACTACTCATCGACGGCCGCCCTCCAATGGACGACTAAGAAGCGCAAACCATCGCAGATTCAACTTCAACGACGTTCAACTGCATTCAATAACTCCTAGCATTCGAAAATCACAGACATCATGTTATCTACAACTGGCTTTCAGTCAATCCTCCTGCAACATGCCAAAAATTAATTTCGTCATCCATCGACGACAACCCTATCACCTCTGATGAAATCCTGAGCGGGGTTAAACAGGTAAAAATCAAGATCCATGCCTCTATTTTCGGCAATATACATCGCCAGCATTTTCAATACAACTACCACTTCCCCCTGCCATGGAAAAGAGCGAAGATAATCATTCTGTATAAACGCGGGAAACCACCTAAGAATGTCAACTCATCGTCTCATCTCCCTAGTAAATGGAATCGGAAAGGCATTCGAGAGAATCATTTTCAGTCAGATCAACGCCTTTTATAATGAGCATAACATGATTTGACTCACCAATCAGGCTTCAGATCAGAAATATCCGCTTATCATCCAGCAATCCATCTGCTAAACTACGCCACTCGAGCAGGTTCATAATAAATTATTTTTTAAAATGTAAGTCGATTTATTCCTTTGTAGTACTTCATACAATACATATTTGTTCCCGGCGCATTCACCATATGCAAACATTAAACATTTACGCATTTATGAATGAAAAATGTAATATTAAATGTATATTATCGTTTGAAATATGCAATAATTTATTATTTAAACAATTTTATTTGTTATTTGTGATTTTATAAGTTTATATACTTAGTAATTCCAGTGATTATAATTAATATGTAATTAAGGTGTTAATAGTAATTTTTGTAGGTAATACAGAATGGAGTTTAATTTAAAAAAAAATACGATACATTATTAAATTTCCTAGAAATATATTCGAAATTATGTCAGTATAGTCGATTCATTAAAATTGAAAATTTCCATTGTGGCTGTAAGGCACTGGCTGGCTAGGCAGCGCCGTATGGAAATTAATAAATTTCGTCCCGACAGAATTTATAAAGACGTCCCATTTAAATCGTGCATATACAAGGGCCGTAAAGGGAGCCAGGAGATTTCACACATGCCCGAGCTGTTAGGGCGCGAAACCCCTGAAATTCGCCAGACAGAGAGCGAGAGAGAGATAGAGGGAGAAGGAGAGCTTGGAAGAGGAGCGAAGCGGCGCCCTCGCATAAAACGTAACGTTATTGCGGGGGCCCTGTTATTCCTCCTTGTTTAGATTTCTTTTGTTTCGTGTTTGATATTGTTTTCTTTATGCGTGCCGTATTTATGCGTATACACGACGCGCTAATGATTCGTGAGCAGTTTCCAGTGGATATGAATGAAGCACTTTATTCTTTTATTCCTTATAAATTATCACTCTTTTGTATAATAAGGATTAATTAAGTCAATGTTACAGTAAGTAATTGTTACAAAATTACCGAATTATTCTTGAGAAACTTTCCATCACAAATTATTTACGAATTGATTTTTGCTTGAAATAAAAAAACATTAACCCAATTTTTATATAAAGTTGCAGTTCTAAATAAATATGCGAGCCGAGGATTTGAACATGAAAAGGATAACCTTTTCTTATTTTCTTTCGCAGGAAGGGTGGTTTAATCAAATGACGTCCCTCCTTCCGGCTCATCCCCGAGACCAACCGCTGAATACTCCTTAAGCACTTTTATATAGAAGCTCCTATCCGGAATTAAACTAAATATAACCGTAATCGCCTCCGTCGCGGGATCAATAATGAAAATTCTCCTTTGTACATCGGGAGAACAGGTTTTTATCATAAAGCGCTTTTTTGCCACAGTTTGAAGAGGGTCAACCGAAAAAAACTCCCTTCACCGTCCACCACCCTCGCGCTGATTGAATTATTAAATCGCACTTCTGTTCCGCTTCGCAAAGATTCAATTTTTCACCCCGCATTGTGTGTATAATTCAACTCTTTACCTAATCCTTGTATCTTTGTATCTAAACAAATAAAACAATATCTAAAGTTTTATTAATTAGTTTTTTCATTAATATGATCATATCGTCAAATGATGATACCAGTGAAATTAATGATAGGGATCTGCCCGAACAACATTTTTTTTTCTTTGTGCAATTTTTCACTTACGTGACCGAAATCGGGAGGAAAACCCCTGTACGCCGGCAGCAGATGATCCCCTCACATCCAAAATGAGCTAGCGAGGATTTGAAATTTCGGTCACGTAAATTTAGAATATAGTCGCGATGCCATCCCTGACAAACCGTCGCGCTCCTTTCTTGCGCCCTTAATGGCGCCACTTTGTCACATCAGGGATGCCCCCGGAGAAGGGAAAAAATGTATGAAAGAAAGGAGGAATCGCCGGCATTACGGCCCGGTGTCACGAACTTATCATTTAAAATTCACGCTAAGTAATTGTTGTCACAACATTTGAATTTGAAACCGTGGAAATGAACGGAAACGTCCGGCCTACACAATGCAAGGGAAGTAAACAGGTCGATATTTTCCCAAAAATAAATTCTTTTATCTTCGATTATTTCACCTAATAAATTCATCGAGAGAAGAAAGCAGGAAAAAAGCAAGCCATCTTCACATCTGTAAAGAAAAATTCAAGAAAATAATAGCTTTAGTTGCTTCTATTGCAAAGCCCATGGCATCGTAAGAAAACAGTATAAGAAAACATTCGGTGGAATTTAGGATCGTTATATATAATAAACATATATATTTATCACACGCTTACGTAGAGAAGCAAACTCGAGACAAACTGTGATTGGTTGTATTTTCCAATTCCAGAACCCAGTTAATAAAACTAACCCTTAAGAAGAAGCACTAAAAATAAGGTAGGAGCTTCAGAAAAGTCTCTCAAGATTTTATTAAGTATTTTTTTTTTCATTTTCTACAATAAACTTTAAAAACCTTATTTTTTAAACCCGTCCTTCAGAGTTGTAGAATATTTAACAATCACTAGTTCAATTTGATCGAAATTGCTTATTAATTTTTTAGTAGCTAATTATAAATAAATAAATCAATTTTTTAGAATTTTCCGCTTGATCTACGAAATGTTAAATAATCTTTTTTTTTCAAAATCATTTCTAATATCTTCTCGAGATTTTTAGATTTTTTTTCTTTTTCATTCAATTCAAAATTTCTAAAATACTTCAAAAAATTTTGTAATTTTTATCTTCGGGTTGTAAGAGATATATACACTTGTTTAATTATGTCTAAATTGCTTTCTTAAAGTTATCTCATATTAAAAAAAATTGACTTTTTCTATAAGTCCATTTAGAATTTTAAAATATCTTGAAGTTTTATTCTTTGGGGCTGTAAAAAATGAATATTCGGTCATTTGTTTTGCAGAAGTTGCTTAAATAATTAATATTTTTTCAGGAATCTTCAAAATTCTAAAAATTTAGAAATTTATCCTTCAGGGCTGTAAAATAATGAAAATTCGTGTATTAAATTTTATGGAAATTAAGTTTTCGAGACTTTTACAACTTTTACCTTTCTTTCTTTTTCATCCTTATCGACATTTATTATTCAGTGATATAATATATACAAAAATTCACTTATCTTATATTGTAGAAATTATTTCATATTTATTTATTCATGATTATAAGAACTTTACTCTTCAATTTTCCAGAAGTTAATTCTCCAGGATTGCAAAATATTCAAGAATAACTATTTTGCATGTTTTGTAGTAACATTTCAAGATTTTAAAGTATTGCAATTCTTTTCTTTTAAATTTCTTTAAAAAACAAAATATTCTAACATTATATACGTAAGGTGTTTAAAAGTTTTTAAATTTATGCTTATTTTTCATCCTTTTCAAAATTTTAAAACATAAATGTTATGAACCTTCTTCTTTGGAGCTGTCAAATATTTGGAAACTGCTTGTTTACCATTAATACAATTGCTTATTTGAGTGTTCTCTAGAAACTTTTTAATTTTTTTCTTTCTATACTCATTTTTTTATAAAACTTTATTATAACTTATTCACTTTTGTGAACGTTTAGAATTTTTCCCTATTTTTTCATCCTCTTTGACATATTTAAATATATCTTTATAAATGTTTATATTACGAAATTGCTTATTAAATTTGGCCAAAATTATTTTTAATACATTTTTGAGAGTTTTAAAAACTTTTCACATGTATTTTGCTTTTTCATCCTCCTCCCAAATTCTAAAAATAAACTTTTTAAAACTAGTCCTTTAATTTGCAAAAATCGCGTATATAATTTTATGGAAATTCCTTCTATAAATGAGTTTTAATAAATTTTTAAGATTTTTAGAACTTTATTTATTTTTCCTCTTTTCCATCTTGCAATTTCTAAATAAAAGACTTTTTAAAATTCTTCCTTTAGGACGGTAAAATAAAAATTCACCAATTTAATTTTGTAAAATAACTTTTAATAACCTTTGTAGATTATAACAACTTTCTACTTTTTTTCATTATGTTCGAATTTAAAAAAAAAATCGAGAAATTTATTCTCGAGGGCTGTAAAATATTTAAGAATCGCTTATTAAATTTAATTAAAGTTAAATTATTATAATACTTTGTAATAACTTTTTATGAGTTTTAGAATGTGTCATTTTTTGACATCTTTAGGATTTCTTAAAATAATATTTTTTAGAAATGTATCTTTCACCGCTGTAAAATATTCACAAATCGCTTGTTTATGTTATCAATAGTTGTTTGTTTAAATGTTTTTTCATTTCTCAACTTAAGCATTTTTTTCTTTTTTTCTTTTTCATCCCCTTCAAAAGTTTTAGAATAAATATTAAAATATCTTAGCAATTTAACCTTCATGGTTGTAAGATATTTAAGAATCACTTGTTTGTCTGTGTCAAAGCTATTTCTTTAAATGTTTTTAAATATCTTTTCGAGAATATTACTTCAAAATTTCTAGAAAGAAGAAAAAAAGGATATATCCTTTTGGGCTGTGAAATATTGAAAAATCTTATGTTTAATTGTATCGAAATTGTTTCCCTAGAAATAATTGTTTAATAAATTTGAGAGATTTTTAAAATGATTTCTTCTTTTTTTTCATCGTTTTTATAATTTCTGAAAAAATACAAAATGTTTATATTATAATCTTTTGCGCTGTGTAATATTTATTTAGTTAAATCGAAAATACTTCATTACGCTATTCGAAATAGAAAAAAACGTTTTCCGCTTTTTCATTCTCTTCAAAATTTCTAAAAAGCAGTTTACATTTTCTGGAAAAATAATCCCTCAGGGCTAAGAAATATTTAACAATTTTTCTATAGCTTTTTTAACTTTTCAACATTCTTAAATGTGTCACTTATATTTTCTCTTTATCTTTCAAAGCTGTAAAATAATAAAAATCGCTTAATTAATTTGGATGAAGTTGCTTTTTCAATGTGTTTTAATTAATTCTTTTTAAACTTTCTAAAGAATATTTCAAATTAAATTAAAGTTTTAAACATTCTCAGTTCTTTTTTATCGTCTTCAACAAAATTTCTATTTCAAGAAATTCATCCATAATGGATCAAATATTTAAAAAATACTTCTATTAATTATATCTAATAAGTTTTCAAGACTTTTAAATTTTACTTTTTTATTCGCTTCAAATTAAAAATAAATAATTCCGAGGAGGGTGAAACAGAAATCAAATATGAATGGTTTTATTTCGGCAAAATTTAATAATTTATTTTTAATAAAAGTTCTAAAGAATGAATTTCTGAAGATTTTTTAGAAATGTCGAAGAGGATGGAAAAAAGGGAAATTTTAACAAAACTAAACAGTTAGGTTTTTGATTAATATGGTTAATCCACAGAATTAAACACTGCATAGTAAAACTATTTTCTTCTTGTCTCCAACTGCGATCACTTCGTATTCATTGGGGATGAAATTTAAAAATTTTAATTTTTCAGAATTTCTAAAATATTCTAGAAATTAATTTTTAATATTTGTAAAATATTTAAAAAAAGCGCCTATTTAAATTTGTATTAATTGTATTTTTGAAAGTTTGAATTTTTCTTTTTTTCTATCTCGTTTTTTAAACAATTTAAAAATGTAGTTTTTATTACGCTTTTTAGATTTATAGAACTTAACTTTTACTTTTTTATTAGCTTCAAAATTGCAAAAAAAATAATATTATAGATATCTATTTTCCAAGGTTGTGAAATATCAAGAATCTCTAATACAGTTTTTTGTTATTTGAATATTTTTAATAACTTTTCGAGATTTCCATACTGCTTCTCTTTTTTTTATTTTTCACCCTCTATCTAAATTCCTAAAGAAAAATCATATTTTGTTTAGTATTTTATCTTTTAGGGTTATTATTTAATTTTTTTTTTGGAAATGTTTATTTACATGTATATTTAGAAAACTTTTGAATTGTTCTGTATTTTTCACTTGTTTTTTTTTCTATTTCTTCATCTTCGAAATTTTTGTGTAGAAAATTTCTGTAAAATAAATTTTTTAATGTCGCTGATAAAACTTCTATTTTTTCACTTTTTATGTCATATACTATAATTTAAAATTCCGCAAGCTACTGATTTTGTCAAAGTCTTGTGAAATTTTTATTCAAAATTTCTAATGAATTCTAGCAAAGTATGCTTCTTTATATTTGTTTTAATTTTCATCCAATAGGACTGTGAAATATACAATAATCGCTTGTTTAACTTGGTAAAATTGCTTCTTATAATATTTTCAAATGAAATAATTTTTAGAATTTCCACTTCATTTCTTTTTTAAAATTTTCAAAATTTCGTATTTTTTTAAATGTATCCTTTAAGACGATAAAATATTAAATGATTCGCTTATTAGTTATGCCGAAATTTCTTTTAATATATTTTTATATTTATAGGTTTTCATTTTTTTCTTTATAATTAAAAATAAAACTTAAAATATTCTAGTAATTTATCCTTTGAACTTGTAAAATATTTAAGAAACCCTTGGTAAATTTGGTGTTAATTACATCTTTCGACATTTTCTCAAAACTTATTGAGACTTTTAAAATTATTCATTTATGATTCCTTTGAAAATGATTAAATAAATGTCCAACATATGCGTGTGGTTTCGTATTTGAATAGTGGATTTTCTAGAAATATATTCTCCAGAACCCTACGATATTCACAAATGGTTTAGAAAACTTTACTGAAATTCAAGTAATAATTCGAATTAATTATTTTGAAAGTTTCTGCACCGTTTTTTTTTACATTATTACAATGTAATTATTACTTTTATTTTCATAATACTGCACCTGTAAATCAATATTTAATTTACACTTCTGATAACTTTTTATAATTTTAGAAAATAATGCTTAACATTAAATAAATAAAAATTGTAAGAGTCGCTATTGTTACTTAGTTGAAAATTTAAAAAAAATAAAAACTCCCAAAATTTCCAAAGCCATAACATTTCTTTATTTCAAATTTTATAAAAAATCGTATCTTATTTTTTAGAGATTTCTATGTTTAAAATTTAAAATTTATAATTGTATAGCATTTTGAAGGTATCTAGAAGTTTTGAACATTTGCTTTTCTAACCTCTTTAAAATTTCTTAAAAGGAAAACTAATATTCCTTAGAAATTGAAAAATGTAAAAAACTTGATTTTCAATTTAATTTTTTTATCTAATTTAAAATTTTCGAAAAGAATGAATTTTCAGTTCTGTAGATTTTTAAGATACGCTTGTTTATTTTTTTCAATTTTTTTATTGGAATCCAAAAAGTTTTTAGATTTTCAGGCTTCCTCACTTTTTTTCTTTTTCGCCTCCTTTAGTAATAAATAACTTTTCTGGATTTTAAGACATTTTCGTTTATTTTTCCTTGTCGCCCTTTCAAAATTTCTAATAATTTGGAAATAAGCTTAAGCTTTTTGAAAATTTTAAAGTTTTTTAAAACGTTTAATTGTAAGAATTTCTTATTTTATTATTGTCTAGTAGCTTTTCAAGATTTAAAGACTAACGCTTTATTTTTCTTTGAATCATTTTGAAAATGCATTAAAATAAATTTCTAGAAAACATTGCTTAGAAGTTTTTCATCAGAATTGTTAGTTTGAATATTGTCCAATGAATTTCAAAATTGTTAGATTTTTAACAATTTTTTGTTTGTTTGCAGAATTTCTAAAAAAATTAAAATTATGTTGGAACTTACTCAAACTATTTAAAAGATCTAAAAATTTTGAAAATCGCCAATATCACTTAGTTGAAATTTAAAAAGTTTAAAAACCCTTAAAATTTCTAAATGTTTGTATTTTTTTCCATTTTTTTAACAGATTATATCTTATTTTGTTGGGATTTCAAAAAAGAGTTTAAAGTTTAATGTTTACAGTTCAATGGAATTTGTACGTGAGGTTTCTAAAATTTTCTAGAATTTGTATCTTCTCCAATATGAAAATTGTAGAAATTATTTTAAACAGAATTTACCTGGTTAATTAAAAAAATTTTTACATAATTCTTCAAATTTTTTGAAATTTCGTATTTTCGTTTCTTTTTCAACCCATTTAAAATTTTTAAAAATACAATTCTTTCGCAAAATTTAGCATTTAGAGATATAAAATACTCAAAAGGTAATAGTTTAATTTATTTGAAATTGCTTCCAGTGTTTTTTAATTACTTTGTGAGATATTTAGTTTTTTCTTCGTTTTGATATTCAAAACTTTTAGTTTGAGGGAAATTTATTGTTAAGAATTGTTTGTATAATTTTGGCAAAATTTCTTATATGAATGTTGCTCAAAAACTATTTTAGACTTATAGACGTCCTTACTTTTTTCCGTTTTTATACATTTCAGAATTCCTAACAATTTTAGTGTAGGTGCTAACAGAATTTTTCTTGATTTGTTGAATTTGATCTTTGAATGATTTGTAATAATTCATCTATAATTTCAAATTTCCTATTTTTCCTTTTTTTCAACCTCTTTAAAATTTCTAAATGAAAAATAAAGTTCTCTAGAAGTTTATCATTAAAAAATGTAACCCACCCTACATATACATATTAACTTCAATCACTAACCAATGTTTTATTTCCAGCAAAAATAAAACAAAACGTCTAGATAGATATAAAATACATCAACAGAATTTAGCTCGAAGTATAAAAATGGTTTGGTAGCCCCTATGCCACTCTAAAATTTCAACACTATAAAAATAGTCTTTTTTAACTCCTTTTTGTAATTCAAGTTAATCCAATGGTCTTTTGTTAAAGTAATTTTAAGGTTCATTTTATCTTCATTTAAATTTTTACAACATCAAAATCATTCAAGGATCCTTAAAATCATAAAACGACCATTGAACATAATTAGTCATAATTTTTCAAGGTCATTCAAGGCCAAATAAAGTGATTGAATTCTCACTACAGGTAATGCTGTTTATTTTCTTTGTAGTTTCAAGTGCAGAAAATTTTGAAAATTGATAATTTAATTGCTAGTACGTTTTATGAAAACAAATTTTTTAAGGACATATAATATGTATAATAAAATGATTAGCTTATAAGTGTAGTCGTGGTAAATAGAATAAAAGTAACTATAGAAAAATTCTATGTATTGGGGGTTTAAAAAAGAAAAGAAAAAAAGAAGGAAGTGATGAAAAGTAATTTAATAGCTAGTTTGTATTAGGTAAAAATATTATTTGAAAGCACCCTCGCGTATGTTTTATTGATTGGGGGGTGGGATAGAGGCCACCCACCCACCCTACATATGTTTTTGAATTTAAACCACTGACCGACGTTATGTTTGCAAGAAAATTTAAACTAAAGTGTAGAGAAAAAAATCCATCAAGAGGGTTTTACTTGAAGTTTAAAATATATATGTAGGGTGGGTGGGTGGCCTCTATCCCACCCTTTAATTCCTACATCATACACGAGGGTTTTATAATTAATTTTCAATAAATCAAACTTTTTCAATGGTCACTTCAAGATATTTAAGATTATGTAATAAGTATGCATGATCAAATTAACATCTACTATGTTTTGTATACAAATATTTTTCAGGACACCCTCGTGTATGTTTTACTGTTTGGAGTGTGGATTAGAGGACAGCCACCCACCCTACATATATACTTAATTTTAAATCACGGATCGACGTTAATATGCAGCAAAATTTAAACTAAAAGTCGGTAGAAATTAAAAATAACCCAACATTGTTTGCTCTGAAGTTTAAAATATATTTGTGAGCTGGGTGATCTATCTCCAATCTTTACGTCAAAAATTATAAAGAAATTACTATAGTTATGACAAGTTAAGATTATCGAAACTATTTATAATCACTTAATAAAGTCCCTGTTAGTCAAAAAAGTTTAAAAGTGTTTTATTCGAAAATTTAAAATAAAATTTAATAAAAACACTTCTAAATCCAATGATCATTTAAAATTATTCAAGATTATCTAACAAGCTTTTAAAATCAACTAACGCCTTTCTAATATAAAGGTTTTTAAGATTGCCCATTGATCCAAACTAAAAAAAAATATCTTAGAATATTCACGGTTTGATTTGAGTCGTGTGAAGTTATCACTATTAAATTAAAACACATTGTAATTTCCTTCCTTAACATTTATTTGACATTTGACATATAAAAATAAATGTGATGGAAGGAAATTACAAAGTGTTTTAATTTAATATCTTAGAACATAACAAGTATGTTTCTTCTTCAGATCAAAACTGTTTAAGGTTTTTTAAAGTTATCTAAGGACTACTTAAAACAATTAGCTGTCAAGATTATTCACGGTTATTTTAAGCTAATTAAAACGACTATACAAAAATTCTATGTATTGAGGGTTTAAAAAAGAAAAGAAAAAAATTATGAAGAGTAATTTAATAGCTAGTTTGTATTATGTAAAAATATTTTTTTTAAATACCCTCACGTATGTTTTATTGGTTGGAGGGTGGATTATAGGCCACCCACCCAACCTACATATATTTTTACTTTCCCTATATACGAAGTATATATAGGAGAAGTATTGTGATCGTGATTTTTTTTTTGAAATTTTTTTTTGCGGAAATATCCGTTTTGAGGTCCCCTGAGTCAATTACACTAATTTCTGGAAAAAAAAAAATTGTGTCTGTGTGTGTGTCTGTCTGTCTGTCTGTCTGTCG
Source organism: Ontholestes murinus (assembly GCA_963969525.1). Classification (NCBI taxonomy): domain Eukaryota; kingdom Metazoa; phylum Arthropoda; class Insecta; order Coleoptera; family Staphylinidae; genus Ontholestes; species Ontholestes murinus. The sequence continues at coordinate 42,249,563 of OZ018398.1, read as the reverse complement.
GTGGGCGCTGTATCTCAAAAACGAATTATCGATCTGAGATATTTTATTGATCAAATATTTGATTGTAGAGGCTTTCACTTTGTGATACATATTTTATAACTTTAAATAAAATAAAATAAACTTTGTTTATATCACACACTTTATTATTTCAGGTACTATAGTTTCGACACAATTCAGCTGGTCATTATCAAACTAATACCTATTACCTATTATTTTGATAATGACCAGCTAAATTGTGTCGAAACTATAGTCACTGAAATAATAAAGTGTGTGATATAAACAAAGTTTATTTTATTTTATTTAAAGTTAATTTTATTGATCGTTTGATAATAACAATGTAAATTTAAACAGTACTATAGGAACAAAGTAGCTAAGTGTTTCATTTTTTATTTTTCATTTTGTAAAGTAAATACATTTTAAAGACCTTAACGTATCCGCAAAATACGAAACAAGCGCGCGAAATTATTATAAAACGTAACATCGTAAAAATATAAAATAAAATTATTGCATCACCGTGTCTCAATGCTTGCGCACAGTTTAATTCTAACGTAGTGTAATTGGCACCCGGTTTAAGGCCGTTTTATGGGGTTGTTTTAATTTTTAAAACAATTCCCTGGGAATTAACGCTCGAGCACGTGTTATACGCGAGGTCGTGTCGTTAAAATGAACAATTTCAAATGCCCAGGGCGGCCATGAAAAGAAAACTGCGCAGACTTTAAGCTTAATATAACATAAACCCGAAGAGGAAACAAAGACCAATTCCACGCCGAAGACGTTTCCGCGTTGCCCGTACGCCCGGCTTTATTATTTCCAAATTATATTTTATCATGTTGATTGCTCTTTCATCATAAATAATTGGCGAGTGGACGCGAAATGGAAAATGAAAAATAACTGCGGGGGAAGATCAAAGTCGTCGGCACACAACTTATTTCCGGCGTTTCCAGTATTTTCCGACGACGAGAAAGGATGGGAAGTGGCGCAAGAAATCCCTCAATTTCCACGACACAAATTAACCAGAAAGTATTTTTATCACCTCCGCTGAAAAACGCGCCCACTTAATTATCATTTACTTCCTAATTAATTAAAACGCAATTTTCACGTCGGGGAAAAAAAAAGTGCTAACGCATTTTTAAATCTTCGCCTCGGAAATTTTCGCCGACAAGAAATTGTTTAATATGTTGCGACGCCGTCTAAACGCGAATATAATTGATGATTAATTTCGGTTCGGTTTATTTAAAATTAGATTTTATGCTCTCGGTTAATTGAATGTATTTAAACCTAAACCATTGTACCGCTGTCTTATTTGACACGACCTGAAATCCAGCCCTATTAGTGCCAGGTTAGGGCCGGATATTTTCGTCAAATTAATTCTATTAATTTAAATACACCGTCCCCCCATTTGTTAGGCCCAATTTCCACGTACCTACGTCAACGGCACTTAGCATTATTCCCTAGTTAATTACTACTGTTCATATTCAGCTGTGTTGAGTCCTGAATTCGCAAATGAATTTGAAACTACCTACCGCCCGCATTACAAGACGCGTCTTGATTCCATGAATAAATTACTCTTTAATGTATCACCGTTATTCCTACAAATTTTTTAAAGGTATTATAAGGTAATATATCATAATGATGAAGGTAAGACTTGTAGGAACATTAAAATCAAATCAAACCCCACATTTAAATTACCTTTTCTGAAAACCATTGCAGTTGCATCAAATACTTCTGAATATATCGTCCTGGCTGAACTCAATGTTTACGATTTACCCCAAGTCTGTGGGTTTGCTGGTGGGCATATATTATAGAAGGCGCTACGGTGACAACAATACACCCAGTCTTTTCCTTTGGGAGTCATACGTCAGCTCACAAAAGCTGAGACTGGCAGGAATACAGGATGCGATAATAATCCATTTGCTTCTTCTAGTGTATTCACATACTTTTATTAAACTTTAATAAGAAAATCAAGTTTTAAAGCTAAGAAGAATTATCAACACGGATGCTTTCAAGGTTGGGAAAAAAATGTCAGCTATGTTGTTAACACACCACACACTCGATGCGTGTGTATGTGCTCGAGTGTATGTATGCGGAGGGTGGCACCCAATTACTAATGCCGTCTCAAGTGGTTTCAAGCACTTGTAATTTTAATTTTGTATGAGGAATACCACTTATGCGTTAATATATTATTCACCCTCCATCGAAAATAACTGGAAAAGCCGAGTGAAATGTATTTTATGGTAATGCTGTTTACAATCAAATAGTAAAGTCGTGGAAACATTTACTTGACTGCAAATATCATTTAAAAAGGCATCAACAAATCAACTTTCTTATAATTTTCAATACAATCTTACATTTGTATGCACTTAATCTAAACATTGATTGATAAAATATAAAGGCAAGTAAAAGTTACCATACAGAAATAATAGCTCGATTGATAATTGCTCATATCGCAATTGTTGATTGCATTAAGGCTAATAAATAAGAAACAAAACTGGCGCAGTCGTTAGGATTTTTATCTTAAAGGTAAATTAGGACAGTCTAAACATTGCCTAATAGGTTTGCAATATCAATAGATTTCTTATCTTAACTAATGAGTTAATATTCTACTATGAAATACAGATGAAATAAAATATTTTTCACACGAAAATTACGTTCCTACCTAGAGTTTCCGCAGGAAGTGGCCTTATAGAGGATATACGATTCTACTATAGAAAATGTATCTTCTAAAGTGATTGACATTATCCAGAAACTTTCTACCGAAAATCTGTGCGAATTATATGCGGTCGAAATACCATCATTAAAAATACGTGTGTGTTGCGTATATAGAGTACCAAATTCATACTTTTCTGATTTCTTTCTTCATTATATCCCAGGCGATTGAACGTTAAAGCAAAAATATATTATAATTGCAGGTAACTTCAATGTAAAGTTTTGTACAACTGATATTCAAACCAAAAAATTCAATGATTAATTCTTTCGGCTAAAAAACACTATTTTACCAGAAACTCACATTATTTGGATAATATATTAATCAACAATTATATTAATGAAACTATCACCTACACCAGTATTGTCATTAATACATAATTTTCAGACAACAACGGACAAATAATAGAACTGAATTTAGGTAACGACTTTGAAACCAGTATAAAAATTACAAGATTTATAGATCAAACAGGTTAAATTTTGCTATATCAGATACTTCACACTCCATATTGAGATTCTGTTAATGAACTGGGTAACCCAACTCCCGCTAATTTTACTGGTTCTTCGGAGAGTGTATAAATCATCCCTTTCGGTCAATACAGCAAGATATTACTCTTGCTGAGCGATTTTGTATTTCTAAATTCTGCGCAAAAAAGATTCCTTGATGCTTAAAATTAACCCTTGGGACCATCTGCAAACGCTTGGCCATGTCCAATTACTTGTAGAGATTACTTCACCTAAACTTATAAGTAAAAATAAGAATATCTCAAATCTATCTTACAGCGGGCCGTTCAATATTTTACATCAAAATCCCAATGATAATTGACGACAAACGTTTCCATAAAACGATTCAAACCTGGATACGTTTCCAACGATTTGATCACTTGTGTAGAAATTGCTACAAAAGTAACTACTCTTACTATTGTTTCTTGTTCCATTCTAAAACGAAGAAATGTATTACAAAAGTTTCAATCTAAACCATACATGACTCTTTTTACTTTATAGTCTTCACTCATATCATGTTTTAGATGAGGACTATTTAAGGTTTTCTTCGAATATACAATGTTTTTGAAAATAAAAAGTGGATTAAAGAATACAAATTCTTAGAAATATTCAGTCAATGATGAATGCTCTAGATAATTGTGCCAATTTCATATTAGAAGTATTCAACAGAGAGTGAATCAAAGAGAAAATAACCAATAGCAGAAACCAGAAAGCAGAGATCTAAGAGCAGATAGCGGCAATCCGAGAACATAGAGCCGAGCAGAAAGCAAAGCAGAGAGCAGAGCAGAGAGTAGAGAGCAGATAGTAGTAAACAGAGAGTAGAGTGTAAAACCTAGAGAGAGAGCAGAGCAAAGAGTAAAGCAGAGAGCAGAAGACAAGAAATCAAAGTAGAGCAAAGAGCACTGATGAGAAAGCAGAAAGCATGAGTAAAGTTAAGTAGAGCGCAGAGTGCACAGAGCAAAGTAAAGCAAAAAGCAAAGTAGAGGAGAGCGTAGATAGCAGAGAATAAAGAGCAAAATTAAACAGAAAGCAGATAGTAGAACACAGAGAACAGAGACAAGAACAGAGAGCAGTGAAGAGATCAGAGCATAGACTTAAAAAGAGCAGATCGAAGAAAGCAAAGTAGAGCCAAAAGTAAGAATCAGAATACGCAGAGTTAAGTAGAGAAGAGAGTAGAGTGCACAGAGCAAAGTAAAGCAGAATGCAACATAGAGCAGAAAACAAATTAAAAGAGAGTAGATAGCAGAGAACAAAGAGCATAATTGACCAAAAAGCAGAAAGTAGAATGCAGAGAGCACAGGGAAGAGAGCAGAGAAGGAAGCAAAGCAATAAGCAAAGCAGCAGACAGAGAACACAGCATAAAGTTAAATAGAGCAGAGAGAAGAAAGTGAAGTACTGAAAAGAACTAATAGTAACAAGCATAAAGCATATGGCAGATAGTTATAAGCAGAGGGTAAAGAGCAGAAATCACAAAGCAAGTAGAACAGAGAGCAGAAAACAAATTGGAGAGGTGATAGTAGAGAATAGAGAACATACTATAGCAAAAAGCAGAGAGTAAAGTAGAACAGAAAGCGAAGTAGACCAGAGAGCAGATAGCATTTTAGAGAAGAGAGCTAATAGTAGAGAACAGAGTGCATAATATAATACAAAGCAGATAGCAGAAAGCAGAGTGCAGCGGATAAAGCAGAGAACAAAGTAAAACAGAAAGCAGAAAGTAGAGCAAAGAGCAACGTTTTGATAGTAGATAGCACAAAGCAGACCACAGAGAGTATAGTTGATCAGAGAGCAGAAAGAACAGAGCAAAATAGAGCATAGAGTAAAATAGAACAGAGAGCAGAAGCATCGTAAAGGAGAGAGCTGATAGTAGAAAACAAAGAGCGCAATAGAATAGAAAGCAGATAACAGAGGAGAGATAGTAGGGAATAGAGAGAATGATAGAACACAAAGCAAATAGTCAAAAGCGGAGAGTAAAGAAAAGAGCAAAGATCAAATTAAAGTAAAATACGGAAATCAGAAAGCAGAGAGCAAATAGGAAAGAGCAGAAAGCACAGAGCACAGTAGAGCAGAGATCGGAAGACAAAGTAAAGGAAAGAGCTGATAGTAGAGAACAGAGAACGTAATGTAACAGAAATGATAGTAGAGGAGGGAGCAGAATTTATAATAGTATAATAAAATGTAAAGCAGATAGAAGAAAGCATAGAAGAGAGAATAGAGCAGAGGAAGGTAAACAGAAAGCAGAAAGCAAAGTAGAGATAAGAGCAGAGTCTTAATAGTAGATAGCACAAAGCAGACAGCAGAGAGCATAGTAAAGAAGAAAGAAGAAGGAACAGATCAAAGTAGAACAGAAAGCAAAATAGAGCAGAGAGCAGAAGCAAAGTAGAGGAGAGAGCTGATAGTAGAGAACAAAAAGCGCAATAGAAAAGAAAGCAGATAGGAAACGTAAGAGAAGAGACCAAGAGAGCTGATAGTAGAGAATAGCGAGCATAATAGAAAAAAACAAAGAACAGATGAGAGAACAGAGAAAAAAGTAGAGCAGAAAGCATTCAGTAAAATAGAGCAAAAAGGATAGAATAAACTAGGACAGAGAGCAACCAGTAGAGAGCAGAGCCAATAACAGAGAGCAGAACAGAGAACATAGAAGAAAGTGAAGTAGAGCAGAGAGCAGAAAGCAAAACAGATCAAAGAGTAGAGATCAGCAGAGAGCAAAGTAGAATAGAGAGGAGAGTGCACAGATCAAAATAGAGCAGAAAGCAAAGTAACATCCAACAGAGAGAATAACGCAGATAGAAGAAAGCAAAGAGCAGAGATCAAGTAGCTGGAAGCAATATATAGCAGAGAGTAGAAAGTGAAATAGAGAAAAAAGCTGATAGTAGAGACTAGAGAGAATGATGGAGCAGAAAGCAAACAGCTGAAAGCAGAGAGCAAAATAGAATAAAGAGCGAAAATCAAGAAGCTGAGAGAAAAGAGCAGAAAACACAGAGAAAAGTAGATCAGATAGCAGAAAACAAAGTAAAGGAGAGAGCTGCTAGTAGAGAATAGTACAGATAGCATAGAAGCAATAAAACATCTCGAACTTTGACAAAACAAGTTTTCATAAATTTAAAATATGGTGTATTTTAATAGCAGTACTAAGCATATGAGTCCCTGGAACATGCGTTGGATTAGGATGCCTGTAAGCTAGGTCTTCGGCAACATTTGCAAAATATGTATTAAATATGTTAAGATTAATATCACAGGATGTATGACAGGATGTTTTCCTACGAATTCAAGACCATGACGCTTTCGGGCTATTTTTAGAATTCTTTATAAAAGATTAAATCGCAGATATTTTTACCATTTTAGGGCAATACTGTATTTATATTTATATTTAGTGTAGGGTTTTAGTAGAACAGAAAGCAAAGTAGAGCACGAGCAGAAAATAAAGTAGTGGAGAGAGCTAATAGTAGAGAACAGAGAGTATAATAAAGCAGAAAACAGATTGCAGAAAGCGGATAGCCGATAGAATAGCTGAGGGCAGAGAACACGAAGAAAAACAGGGCAGGGAACAATCTAGAGCAGAGATCAGAAAGCAAAGTAGAAGAGAGGGCTGATAGTGGAGAACAGAGAGCATAATATGGAAGAGAGCAGATAGAGGAGGAGAGAATAATAGAGCAATCAGCAAAATAAAGGAGAGAGCATAGAGCAAAGTAAAAGAAAGAGCTGATAGTCAAGATTAAAGAGAATAATAGTACAGAACGAAGATAGCAGAAAGTAGAGAGCAGAGAAGAAATCCAGCGTGAGGTAGAAGTAAAAGCGAAAATCAGGAAGCAGATAGCAAATAGTAAAAGCAGAGAGTATAGAGCAGAAAGCAAAATAGAGAAGAGAGATTATAGTAGCAAACAGAGGGTATAATAATGCAGAAAGCAAAAAGCAGAGAGCTGAGAGCAGAGAGCACAAAGCAAAGTAGAGCAGAGAGCAAAAAGCAAAACAGAGGAGAGAGAAGATAGCAGAGAACAGAGGGCATTTTAGAGAAGAAATTAGATACCAGGGGAGATAGTAGAGAACAGAAAGCACAGAGCAAAATATAACAGAGAGTAGAGAGCAGAGAGCACCGAACAAAGTAAAGTAGAGAGAAGAGAGCAGAGCAGAAAGCCCTTTATTTGTTGATAATGTTTAAAGAAAAAAATGTTTTTTAAAAACATATAAAATCTGTATAAATAAATAATCTTAATTTTTTTTTAGTCAGTTTAGTTTGTAAAAAAAATAATGTTGGAAAGATAATTAAACACATAAAAATGTCTGTTTTGAAATATTGTTGAAGACGGTTAAATAAGCAGATTTTTCACTAAAACGCAACTAATTATGATTAAAGTGCTAAGGACTGTCAAAGACTTTTAAAAACCAAATACCTCTTCTATTGTGTTAAATAGATATTGAGGAAACATTTGTTATGATCATTACTGGGACAAGAATATTTCCAAAATTTGTTACTTTAGGGTGTAACAAATTTTGGAAATATTCTTGTCCCAGTAATGATCATAACAAATGTTTAGTGGGCCACCAATATAAGTAATGGATACCTATTTCCGTTCTTAAATGTTTACTAATATGGGTTTTAGTATGGTAAAGTGTACACCTCGAACGATGTCCAGCAACCTATTAGAATTCCTAGGCTTAAATAGCTAAAGATGCTTTTAATGATTGGTCATATAATTTATGTAGAACCTATTATTAAGTTTTTTAACAGGCTCACTTATAAGCTTACGTCATGTATATTTTATTATTATTTATTTTTACTATATAGATTAAAGTTCCATATTCCTAATTGTTGGAGTTCCAGATAAGTCAGCTACTTTTACATTTGTGTAATTCATATTAACAACCTAAAAATATTTTATAAAATACATTGTAATATATTTGATATTGAACTTTGCTACTACTAAAACAATAACGTCGATTGAAGTAGATGAAATATAATGCAAATTGTACTATAAATTCTAATACACTAATTTATGAAATATTAAGTACAAGTTATATATTAAATACTCTCTAATACAATTATTAATAGTGGAAAAATATAATTTCTAGTTTACCACATGTATTACTGTGTATCACACTAAGCTCGTAAATCAATTTCTAAATTAGAGTACTTTATGAAATTTAAATTCGCAACAGCCCAACAGTATAGTACGTGATTTCGGTCGTATACACACCATGGATAGTTAATTAAAATAGGTATGTAAATTATAGGAATGTGCATACACGCCCAGTTTCTAAACTTTGTTAACAGATTCCTGCGAGATAGCCCCAGTAATACCCGGCAGTGCAGTGCACTTAAATTGCTAAGATAGTTACACAGGCCAGTTTGTCTGTGCATGTGTGTATGTGTGTGTGTGTATGTGTTGTTGGCTGTTAACTAATAAAATATCTATGGTTTACCGCACGCTCGCTAGAACACCGTTATAACCGGCCATAATGTACGACGCCAATTGCACACTTTAATCAATTTCAAATAGGTGCATTATACGTTAATTAATAAACTAATAATAATGGTCAGTTTGTGGTTTAAATATATGTATCTGGTTTTAAATTAAAGTGTGAAGAAAGGTTTTTAGTACTTCTTCTTTTACATTAATTAACATAATCAATCTACATTACACATAATTAAAATTTTATAAGAAAATAAACATGTAATCAAATTTGGGCAAATAAGATTAGTTACGATCGACCTATTTATTTAGCAAGATGTTATTATACATTAATATAATAATATTATAGTGTTTGGGAAATGGATTTAAATGGAATCTACCCAAAAACAAGCAATATGTTGAATTTTCTAAACATTAAAATTTCTATATCTAAACATTTAATTTACTATAAATCAAATTATCTGTAAATTGATTTTTTTAAACATTTATTATTCTGAAACTTTATAAACACTGAATTTTATATACAGGGTGAGTTTTTTTCGATGATATGGGAATCTCGGAAACTATTAGAGATAGAGAAACGGTTAAATCGGGAAAGAAGTGTAGATTATCGAGACGAATAAAATTCCACTTTCAAAGTTTTCAAAAAAGTCAAGGGTAACTAGATATTTTGAAAATAGTAAAAAGTGTCAATTTTTTCAAATCAATATACCTCGGTTTCTCTATCTCTTATAGTTTCCGAGATCCCCATAGAGAACATCGAAAAAACTCACCCTCTATATCGAATTTTCCAAACATTGAAATACATATTTATTTATGAAGAGTATTCTAAACATTGAATTTTGTCAAACTTTCTAATAATCAAATTTTTGAATCAGTAAATATTTTGTAAATCAAATCCTTGAAACATTTATTTGTCTGCATATCGCATTTTCAAAACATTGAAATTTCTATATATCGAATTTTCAAACCTTGAACTTTCTAAAAATTGAATTTTCCAGTTATTGAATTTTCGAAATGTTAAATTTTCTATATATCGAATTTTACAGACATTAAGCTTTCTGTATATTCATATATTCTAAATATTGAATTTTCTGGAAATCGAGTTTTCTCAACAAATTTGTTATATATTAAATTTTAGAAATAGTGAATTTTCTGCATATAAAATTTTTTCATATACTGAATTTTCCAAGTATTGAAATTTGTATAGAATTCTCAAAATTGGATTTTTTTGCAATCAATTTTTCTATACATTGCATTTTTTATGAATCAAATTTTCTAAAAACTAACTCTTCGAAAGAGTAAATTTTCTGTAGATCGAATATTTGCAACATAGAGTTTTCTTTATATAGGTTTTCGTAAACATTGCAATTTCTATATTTCACATTTTGAAACATTGAACTTTCTAAAAATTGAATGTTCAAAATGCTAAATTTTCTATATATCGAATTTTCTATTCACTGAATTTTCTATATTCTCAAATATTCTAAACATTGAATTTTCTTGAAATCGATATTTCTAAATATTACATATATTATATATTGAATTTTCGAAACAGTTTCTACTATTTAATGTTTAGAAAACTCGATTTCAAGAAAACTCAATGTTTGGAATATTTAAAATATTCGATATATAGAAAATGTAATATTTCGGAAATTCAGTTTTTTTTAAGTGTAGTGATATTAAATTTAATAAATAGAAATTTCAATGTTTTGAAAATTCGATATATAAAAAATTCTATGTCGCAAAAATTTGATTTACAGAACATTTACTCTTTTGAAAAGTTTCGAATTAAATTTTATAGTTATTCAATTTTCGATAGAATTAATATTCTGTAAATAGAATTTTTGAAACATGGAGTTTTTCAAAGATTTAAATTTTTATAAATCGAATTTTGAAACGTTAAACTCTCTTAAAACTGAATTTTCTAGTTATTGAATTTTCAAAAAATTAATTTTTTTATATATCTTATTTTAGAGACATTGAGTTTTCTATATATCCATTTATTATAAACATTTAATTTTCTAGAAATGAAGTTTTCTAAACATTAAATTTTCTATTTATTAAATTTTCGAAACAGTGAATTTTCTTTATATAGAATTTTTTCATATATTACGTGTTTTAAATATTAAAATTTCTATATATATGGAAATGTGTTAATATTAGATTTAGAAATTTTATTTATTTTGAATTTTTTAAATATTGAGTTTTCTATATCTGAATATTTAGTTTACTATATATCGAATTTTCTGTAAATCGATTTTTTAAAACACTTATTGTTCTGAAACTTTGTATATTGAGTATTTTAAACATTGAATTTTCTATGAATCTAATTGTCTTATAATTAAATTTTCTCAACAGTAAATATTCTTGACACATAGATAGATATCGAATTATGAAATATTAAACTTTCTAAAAATTGAATTTTCTTGTTATTGAACATTTGAAATGTTAAATTTTCTATATATCGAATTTTCTGGAACTCGAATTTCTAAACATTAAGTTTTCTAAATATCGAATGTTCGAAAAAGTGAATTTTCTGAAAATCAAATTTTCTGTATCAAAAATTTTTCATATATTAAGGTTTCTAAATATTGAAATTTAACTCTATAACTCGATTTTCCTAAACATTGTATTTTCTGTAAACCGACTTTTTAAACATACATTGTTCTGAAATATTCATATATTCTAAAAATTGAATTTTCTGGAAATCGAGTTTTCTCAACATCAAATTTTCTATATATCGAATTCTCCAAACATTCAAATATATATCTATATACCGAGTTCTCCAAAAAAAAATTTCTAGATATTTAATTTTTTATATATTCAAAAATTCTAAACATTAAATTTTTTGGAAATCGAGTTTTCTAAACATCGAATTTTCTGTAAATTGAATTTTCTGTATATATATAGAGAGAAAAACATCTTTATTATTAGAAGTAAGTATTTATACTGTTTTTATGAAGTGAACAGAGTACACACTTGAGGTTTCTTCTAATCATCGGCTATCGACCTTTCTTTCTTTATATAGAATATTTGATATATTAAGTTTTCTGAATATTGAAATTTTCTATAAAAAAAAATTTCTAATAATTAAATTTTCGAAAAAATTCGTGTTTTGTATTTATCAGATTTTATAAACATTGAAACATTGCACTTTCTAAAAAATTGAATTTTCTAGTTACTGATTTTTTGAAATGTTAAATTTTCTATATATCGAATTTTCCAGACATTGAATATTCTGTATATCAATTTTTTCAATATTGAGAGAAAACAACATCTTTATTTGAAGAAACATAAGCAGATTTAGAACAAAATATTTTAATTAAAAATAATTTGTACATCGAATTTTAAAAGATTGAATTTTCTGGAAACCGAGTTTACTAAACAATAAATTTTCTATATATTGAAATTTCTAAAAAAAAATTTTCTGTATATCGAATATTCCAGATATTGCATTTTCTTTATATCAAATTTTCTCAATATTGAGAGAAAGAGAATAACATCTTTAACTGAATAAAGATAAGTACATTTAGAACAAAAAAAATTTATTTAAAATCATTTATATACATCAAATTTTGAAAAAATTTGAACTTTCTAAAAATTGAATTTTCTATTTATTAAATTTTGTAAAGTATGAATTTTCTGGAAACCAAATTTCAAAACAATAAATTTTCTGTAAATTAAATTTTTTGTATATAAACGTTTTCATATATTGAGTTTTCGGAGTCTTACAATTTCTATTTATGGAATTATAGGAATATTAAATTTCCAATTTATTTCATGTTAATTTTTGTAAACTTTGAGTTTTCTAAACGTTGAATTTTCTTTATATCGAATTTTCTAAACATAAAAATGCATTTATCTATAAAACGAGTTTTCTAAACATTGAATTTTTTAATAATTAAATTTTCTAAAGAGTAATTGTTCTGTAAATTTCATTTTTGAAAGATGGAGTTTTCTATATATCAGATTTTCTAAATATTAAATTTTCTATATATCGAGTTTTCAGACAGTGAACTTTCTAAAAATTGAATTTTTCAGTTATTGAAATTTCGAAATGTAAAATTTTCTATATATCGAATTTTATAGACATTGAATTTTTTATATATTAAAAATATTCTCAACATCGAATTTTATGGAAATCGAGTTTTCTAAACATTAAATTTTCTTTATATTGAATTTTCTGAAAATCTATATTTCTATAATTTTTCATATATTAAGTTTTCTAAATATTAAAATTTCTACATATGAAATTATGTGAATATTAAATTTCAATTGTTTCTTTATGATTTTTTTTAATATTGAATTTTTTATATCTGAATATTTATTTTTCTATACATATATCGAATTTTCTGTTAATCGATTGTTTTTAAGATTTATTATTTTGAAACTTTGTATATTCAATTCAATTCAATTCAATTTTATTTCCAAAAAGAAAGATGATGGGTTAGTCAAATCAAGTATATTGAGTTTTCTAAACATTTTTAACATTCTATATATCGATATTTCCAAACATTGAGATAGATATATCTATATATCGAGTTTTCTGAAGATTTAATTTTTTGTAAATCGAGTTTTCTAAACACTGAATTTTCTTATAACTAAATTTTTCGAAACAGTGAATGTTCTGTACATGGAAGTTTTGAAACATTGAATTTTCTATATCGCGGAGTTTCTAAACATTCTATATATGCAATTTTGAAACGTTAAACTTTCAAAAATTTGAAATGTTAAATTTTCTATACATCGAATTTTCCAGAATTTTATTTATATTCAAATATTCTAAACATGGAATTTTCTGTAAATTGGGCTTTGTGAACATTAAATTTTCTATTTATTGAAATTTCTAAACACTGCTTAATGTATAGAAAACTATATTTCCAGAGAATTACATGTTTAAAATATTTAATAAACAGAAAATGCAATGTCTGGAATTCGCTATATCGAAAAATTAACATATCGAAAAATATGTTAAAAATAATGTTCAGAAAACTAGATTTCCAGAAAATTCAATGTTTAGAATATTTAATAAACAGAATATTCAACGTCTTGAAAATTCGATATATATAAAGACTAGAAAATTCAATTTTAGGAATGTTCAGTGCATCAAAATTCGATATATAGAAATTTCAATGTTTAGAAAATCCGATCTATAGAAATCTGAAAATTTCAAGAATTTATTTGTAGAATATTTACTGTCTCGAAAATTTAACTATTAGAAAATGTGATTCATGGAAAATTCAATGTTTAAAAAAATCGCTTTACAGAAAATGTAATGTTTAGAAAACTCGATATATAGATATATGTATTTCAGGGTTTGGAAATTCGACATATAGAAAATTCAATGCTTAGAGAGCTCAATATACAAGGGATCAGAATAGTAAATGTTAAAAAATCAATTTACAGAAAATTGAATGTTTAGAAAGTTCAACATATAGAAAATTTAATATTCACATTTTCACATATAGAATTTTGCATATTTAGAAAACACAATATATGTGGAAAATTTTATATACAGAAAATTCACTATTTCTTAAATTCAATATATAAAAAATTTAATATTTAGAAAACTCGATTTCAACAAAATTCAATGATTAGAAAGGTTATTGTTTTAAAATTCGATATATAGAAAACTCAATATATAAAGATTGTTTTTAACATTTATTGTAATTAAACTTTGTATATTGAATTTTCTAAACATTCTAAACATTCTATATATCGTATTTTCCAAACATATAATTCGATACATCTTTTCTAAAGATGATTTAAATCGAGTTTTCTAAACACTAAATATTTTCTAATAATTAAATCTTTCAAAAAAAAAGTGAACATTTACTGTCAATGTATTTTTGAAACAGTAAGTTTCCTATATTGCGGAATTTCTAAACATTGAAATTTCTATATGTCGAATTTTGAAACTTTCTAAAAATTTAATTTTCTTGCACTCGCGACCCAACTGCCTAGCTGTGCACACGTGCTCTGCAGATTAGCGTTTTAGTATACAGTTACTAAGTAAAACGATATGGTTTACCCTGCTACATCAGTAGTTAAAACTAAACACAAGAAAAGTGACAAGCGGAAAAGAGGCCGGCCGAAGAAAAGTGATAACGAGAAGGAATCCAAAAAAAAACCAACCTCGCCTGTAGGCGACTCCGACAGCACTTCCGACATGGACACATCTCATTCACTTACGGCAAGTAACACTACACTAAACATCCATACACCCTCAACATCACTAATGACAACAACAAAAACCACATCTCCAACAACATTTACACCCCACACACAACAATACAACAACACCTATAACTTTACCACTTTAACTGAATATACCCGACTACAGATGGTCCAATTATGGATCACTAACATAAATGATAAAGAGGCCATCATTGTCAAAACTAAAACGGGATTCATAGTTAAATCGAATTGCAATAGAGCCACGTGCGAAAACAATCTGAAAATACTGCAAGGAAAAAACATCGTACGTTCTTTCGCGGTGTCAACCTCCGCGCCTCGTGAGCGAAATCCTGCAGCGCCGTCGTACTCGTGCGTCATCCGATCGCTCGAACCCGAGATTGAAGACGCGGCTATAAGCGCGCATTTAAAGTCGGCCGGCATCGAACACAGATTCTGCCGTAGAATAATATCCAAAGCTACCGGATTAAAAACCAGAATGGTGCGAATAATTACTGCTTCACACAACTCCTACACTAAACTTCTACAAGATCAATTTAAATATATGTGCAAAGTCTACCCAGTGGAAGAAAGTATGGCACCTCAACCACTGCCTGCACCCTGTAGTAAATGTTCAAAATTTGATCACATCACAGCAGATTGCAAAAACAAAATTCGCTGCGATAAATGTGCGGGCGAACACTTCACCTCTGCCTGTCCAACACAACTCCCAGCCAAGTGCAGGTCATGCGGCAAAGAAGATCACGGCGCCTGGTCAATTAAGTGCCCCAACCGTCCCCGACAACCCATCGAAGGGATCCCAAATATTCAAATTCACTGCACCAATAAAAAATCATCCAACATTGACGACGAACACATAAAGAAATCACGCATACACAAACCATTCACCCTCCATGATCATATTCTCGACACGTATACAGCAGAAATTAACAACCCTACTAATACGGACAGATAGGCACTCCTTAAAAAACTTCACGATCGTTTCATGATCTCATTCAAAGTAGACACACACGCATCTTTCTCAGGTAATCGTATGTTTGTTGTCATGTTTGATTTAACTGCACCCAACATTATCCCCACTGCCCCCATCGAAGGCGTTCGCACAGCTCATTCAGTCATTAATGTTCAGTAATATAAACCTAATTTATTCCAATATAAACTCGCTAGCTAACAAATCCTACATCCTTTATAACTATCTTTCCAATAATCCTATACATGTTTGCATGCTTGTTGAAACCAAAACCCAACATCCTTTCTCCTTTCATAACTGGCCATTTTTGCAAATATACTTAATCACAATGTTAGAGGGGGGTCAATAGCGGCAGCTCATCCCTCCATTAAAATTGGCAAAGCTAATCCCCCTAAAATCAACAACTCGCTCAACAATTGTCTCCACTTCACCTTATCATTTCCCTCTTTTAAAATCAATCTGTTCCTAGTTTATATACATCCCCATTCCCCGATTGATGACTCCATATTTATTAAAGCTTCCCTGTTCGACAACGCCATCATTTTAGGTGATTTTAACCTAAACAAAGCCAAATCCCGTCACATGTCTTCATTCCTTTCCAATTCAAACTTCATACGTATCCCCACTCCGCCTACCTTCATCATGAATGACTCTCAATCTACCACTCCTGATGTACTTCTTTGCACTCAAAATATCCGTAACCTTATCCACTCCATCAACTTAGTTCCCGACTTATGTTCTGACCACCTTGCCATTCGCTTCCAAATAAAAATCCCCCTAGATCCTCCTCAACAAATCCCTAACTTGTTTTACAATTTTAAAAAATGTAATATAGATAAAATTAATTTAGAAATGTCAGAATATATCACCGCTAATCCCGTTATTAATCCAAATTCTATTACCCTCTTCAATGAAACCCTATCTTCGTCCATTATCCAAAACACACCTCAAATATCCAAACAATTTTATAAATATCCCCTCCCAAAATACATCCTCCGACTAATTAAATTTAAAAGACAATTATACCGAGACATACAACTGACGGACACAACTGAACTCAGACAAAAATTTAACCAACTTAACAAAGACATTAAAAGACTTATAACTGAATTCAAGACGGACGTTTGGATAAACACTTGCAGAAAGATCAACGATACAAAGGGAAAATCATTTTGGACGGAGATAAATAAATTAAGCAAATACAAAAAGACAGACAATCTACAAAACATCTTTGACCCCTTAACTAACGAGACCATCACAGACACAGACGTTATTGCTCAAAATTTTGCCGACACTTTTAATAAGACTTATACAATGACACATGACCCAAACTTTGACCGCACAAATTTTCAAAAAATAAATGACTGGTACGTTCAATATTTTGAAAACAATGACTGTTCAGAACCGACGGACATTTTTACACATGACGAATACTTTGAGGTTTTAAATAAAGGGAAAAATACTGCGACTGGACATGACAATATACACAGACATATCCTCAAATCCTTTCCATTCCATATACACGACCACATCCTCAATAATATTAACTTCCTCTACAAAAACCAATATTTCCCAGAAGTGTGGAAAATAGGAATAATTATTTGCATTCCCAAACGCGACCAACCTCCCAATTTACTAACCAGCTTTCGTCCTATCACACTCTTACCTGTTATTGGAAAATTATATGAATCCCTCCTTAAAACCAAAATCCTTTCTCTAATTTCTAATCATATCCCCAATTATCAATTTGGATTCCTTCCCCGTCGTTCAACTTCTCTTCCTCTAACCATCCTAGCCTCTAATATTCAAACTGCCCACCTTGAAGGCAGAGCTTCTGCAGCATTATTTCTGGATGTTCAGAAAGCATTCGATTCTGTCTGGCACCAAGGCTTATTGTATAAATGTCATCTCCTAAATATCCCTCGTCATATCATTTTTATCATTAAACAATTCCTTTCCAATAGATCCCTAAAAGTAAAAATCCACAACTCCTTCTCTTCTTCTTTTACTCCCGAACAAGGCCTCCCTCAAGGCTCTCCCCTCTCACCCCTATTATACAACATTTTTAGCTCCGACATCTATAATCCTGATCCTCTCTACTTCAATCCTTCCAAATATCTCCTACAATTTGCTGATGATACTGCCCTAATTACCCATGCTCCCACGTTACCAAAAGCCCTCCAATTCCTTCAAGAGCTAATTGACTCCCTTCAACACTGGTTTGCAAAATGGCGTATTAAAATCAATCCCCATAAATCACAGCTCCTAATTCCATATCACCGCACCAATAATTCTCCCTACAATATCTCAATTTCCCACACTATTATCCCCCCCTCAAATTCCGTTAAATACCTAGGCATAACCATAGACCCCAAAATTAATTTCAAAAAACACACAGCTATAATTAAAAACAAAATTACAACTAGGGCAAAATATTTTAGATGTTTAACTTATAGAAATGATGGCATCACTAGTAAAACAGCAGTCAAAATATACAAAATGATTTGTCGCCCATTACTGGACTATGGTTGTGCCCTCTATCCCAATCCCAGCAACCCAACCTCCCGTAATATTCAAGTTAGCGAGCGAGCATCCCTCCGTACCCTAACAAAACTCCGGCATCCTCTAAATCCTTTACATAATCCTTCCAACCAACTCCTCTATGATACAACCTTAGTTATCCCCATTCAAGAACGCCTTCGATTCCTATCAGAAAAATTCTCCAAAAATCCTTTCAACTTTCATATATTATCCCTGTACTGTCTTCCTAGAAACCCTAACACAATCCCTAAATTTAAAAACCCACATTCTACCATTTTCGATTTCATTTCATCACTTCATGCATCTACTCACTAAAGACTGACACCATATGACTAGACAAAACAAGGCAGAAAGACCTCTGGTCGATAGCCTTTTGACAGATTAACATAATAACACCTCATTCATCATTTATTTATTATTTAAATAATGTACATATTTGTCAATAAAGATGTATATATATATATAATTTTCTTGTTATTGAATTTTCGAAATGCTTAATTTTCTACACATTGAATTTTCTATATATGCAAATCTTCCAATTATTGAAGTTTCTGGAAATCGAGTTTTCTAAACATTACATTTTCTAAAATAAATAAGTAATTGTAGAAAATTTTACTTTGTGATACATTTTATGATTCAAAATAAAATAACAAAGTTATTCGTTTTATTTTATTTTGAATTACATTTTCTATCTAATGAATTTATGAAACAGTGAATTTTCTGTAAATTAAATTTTCTATATATGGAATTTGTCATATATTGTGTTTTCTAAATATTGAAATTTCTACATATAGAATTATGTGAATATTGAATTTCAAATTTTTCTTTATGTTGAATTTTTTAAACATTGAAATTTCTATATCTCAACATTTAATAGTACTATATATCGAATTTTCTTAATAGTGTAAAACTTTGTATTTTGAGTTTTCTTAACATTGAATTTTTATTATATCTAATTATCCAAACATTGAAATAGATACAACTATATATCAAGTTTTCTAAAGATTGATTTTTTTTGTAAATCGAGTTTTCTAAACATTGAAATTTCTATGAATCAAATTTTCTAATAATTAAATGGTCGAAACACTAAATGTTTTGTATATCGAATTTTAGAAACATTTAGTTTTCTATATATCGGATTTTCTAATCATTGCACTTTCTACGTATCCAATTTTAAAACGTTGAACTTTTAAGAAAATTAATTTTTAAGTTATTGAATATTGGAAATGTTAATTATTCTATACATCGAATTTTCCAGGCATTGATTTTTCTTTATATTTAAATATTCTAAATATTGATTTTCTGGAAATTGGGCCTTGTGAACATTAAATTTTCTAAACAGTTTTCACTGTTTAATGTTCAGGAAACTAGATTTCCAGAAAATTCAATGTTTAGAATATTTAATAAGCAGAAAATTCAACGTCTTTAAAATTCGATATATATAAAGACTAGAAAATTCAATTTTAGGAATGTTCAGTGCATCAAAATTCGATATATAGAAATTTCAATGTTTAGAAAATCCGATCTATAGAAATCTGAAAATTTCAAGAATTTATTTGTAGAATATTTACTGTCTCGAAAATTTAATTATTAGAAAATGTGATTCATAGAAAATTCAATGTTTAAAAAAATCGCTTTACAGAAAATGTAATGTTTAGAAAACTCGATATATAGATATATGTATTTCAGGGTTTGGAAATTCGACATATAGAAAATTCAATGCTTAGAGAGCTCAATATTCAAGGGTTCAGAATAGTAAATGTTAAAAAAATCAACTTACAGAAAATTGAATGTTTAGAAAGTTCAACATATAGAAAATTTAATATTCACATTTTCACATATAGAATTTTGCATATTTAGAAAAAACACAATATATGTGGAAAATTTTATATACAGAAAATTCACTATTTCTTAAATTCAATATATAAAAAATGTAATATTTAGAAAACTCGATTTCAACAAAATTTAATGATTAGAAAGGTTATTGTTTTAAATTTCGATATATAGAAAACTCAATATTTAAAGATTGTTTTTAACATTTATTGTAATGAAACTTTGTATATTGAGTTTTCTAAACATTCTAAACATTCTATATATCGTATTTTCCAAACATTTAATTCGATACATCGATTTTTAACACATTGAATTTTCTAGTTACTGAATTGAATTGAAATGATGTAAATCGAGTTTTCTAAACACTAAATTTTCTAATTATTAAATCTTTAAAAAAAAAACATTTACTTTCAAGTATTTTTGAAACAGTAAGTTTCCTATATTACGGAATTTCTAAACATTGAAATTTGTATATGTCTGATTTTGAAACTTTGAACTTTCTAAAAATTTAATTTTCTTGTTATTGAATTTTCGAAATGTTGAATTTTATGCACATTGAATTTTCTATATATGCAAATATTCTAATTATTGAATTTTCTGGAAATCGAGTTTTCTAAACATTACATTTTCTATATATAGAAAATTCAATGTTTAGAATATTTAATAAACAGAAAATTCAACGTCTTGAAAATTCGATATATAGAAAAACTAGAAAATTCAATTTTAAGAATATTCAGTGTATCAAAATTCGATATATAGAAATTTCGATATTTAGAAAATCTGATCTATAGAAATCTGAAAATTTCAAGAATTGGATTTGCAAAATATTTACTGTTTCGAAAATTTAATTATTAATGTGATTCATAGAAAATTCAATGTTCACAAAAAATCGTTTTAAAGAAAATCCAATGTTTAAAAAACTCGATATATAGATATATGTACTTCAATGTGTAGAAAATTCGATATATAGAAAATTTAATACGTAGATAGCTTTATATAGGAGGGTTTAGAAGAGTAAATGTTAAAAAAATCAATTTACAGAAAGTTCAATGTTTAGAAAACTCGATATATAGATATATGTATTTCAATGTGTAGAAAATTCGATATATAGATAATTCAATGCTTACATAGCTTAATATAGGAGGGTTCAGAATAGTAAATGTTAAAAATATAAATTTACAGAAAATTGAATGTTTATAAAATTCAACATATAGAAAAATTTGAAATACAGAAAATTTAATATTCAAATAATTTCATATATAGAATTTTTCATATTTAGAAAACTCAATAAAAATTTTCTGTAAATCGAATTTTCTGTACATAAAAGTTTTCATATATTGGGTTTTTTAAATATGGAAAATTCGGTATATTAAATTATGTGAATATTAAATGTTCTGTGTTTCAAATATTTCTTTACAGAATTATGTGAATATAAAATTTGAAATTTTTAATTAAACTGAATTATCTATAAATCGATTCTTTTAAACATGTACTACTCTGAAACTTTGTATATTGAGTTTCCTTAACATTTAATTTTCTATATATCGAATTTTCCAAATATTAAAATACATACATCTATATATCGAGTTTTCTAAAATTAAATTTTTTGTAAATCGAGTTTTTTGAATATTAAATTTCCCTTGAATCAAACAGTAACTGTTTGGTATATCGAATGCTTAAAACATTAAGTTTTCTACATATTGGATATTCTAAACATTGAAATTTCTATACATTTTTTTTTTGACACAATGAATTTTCTAGTTTTCTATGCATCGAATTTTCCAGACATTGAATTTTCTGTATATCAATTTTTTTAAATATTGAATTTTCAGTCTATGGAATTTTTATAAATAATGACATATGTTACAGATTAAAACGTATAGCTTCATATCTGTCAGCCAAATGTATGATAAAAATACGTTACAATAAAGATTCTGAAATACAAGGTATCAGAAAGAAATTATCACCCTTCTTTTCAACCATTAAGAAATGTTTAAAATTGCACTAGTTAAAAATCGTAGAAGAGCATCTATAAATACTGAATCAGAAAGAAAAAATTCGAGAGAGCTATACGAAATGCTGGACTAAATTATTATTTAAAAATCATTACTGTGGTAAGCTCTTCTGGTCCTGGCTATAAAGAATGTCGACGTGCAATAATGAATAGAATACCGCGAACTAAATGTAAATTAGTATTCAGTACTTTGTATTTAGAATATTATATGATCTACAGTTAATGCAAAATGCTAACCATTTGGATATTGATAGGTTACAACAACCATATTAATATTTAGCTCATACGCTAAAAAACAAATGCGCCTAATTACTTGCATAAAATATTACATAACCAGAAGGATGAAATGACTTTCGTTATTGTGTGAATAATGTGTGAATAAATTAAAGGTATACATAGAAGTAACAAAGCCAAGGATGTAATCATTTGAGCAATGACTAAAATTGATAAACAGAAATTTTATAAGATAATGCTTCACACTTCTCCTTCTTGAAAATGTGAAACTTATTGAGGGTTACGAGGTCCACTAAAAGTTAGCAGTGTGTGCAAACTATAAGAATATAAATAAATTAGGTATATACCTTAAGATTGCCTCTATGTCTGGAAAATAGATTCGTCTTCTTAGTGCTGTTTGTATCCTAAATTGATCATGTTTAATAACATTTCGCCAGTTTAATGTAATTCTCATGTATTAAAACCTGTTATTACTTATCCATTTGTTTTCTTGTAATATTATCTAGACAACAGACAAATAAATGTAAACAAATACATGTTTTCGCATCATTAAAGTTAATTCTTCCAAGCGATCTAAGCCAGCTCCTAACCATTGGCGCTTACTACACCGCGCATTAGTGGTCATTAGTCGCGTCTTATCTAAACACCATAACTATTAACACTTAATTTATCTTAACTCCGATCCTGTGCTAATATTGCCAAATATTAGTGTTTCGTTGGTTAAAAGGGGTTAGGTTTAATAAATGAGATTAGTGTGGACAGAGCGGCGGGACGGGCGGGTAAGAAGGAGCTGGATGTGTATTAATGTTTAATTAAAATTCGCCATTTAATTATCCGTGTTTAAATAATGGAGTTGATAATTTAAATAAGGAGAGCGGTCCCGGAGCGTTATTAGGGGTGCGGCGGCGGGGCGAGAGGGGCGGGACGTGAAAGAAATTCGCCACTTATCCCCGACAATTGTAAGTGCTCCGGGGCATAAGATTGCGCGACGTCTCAGTCCCGGGAATTTGCATAAAAGCGAAGTTCCTGGCCATTTTTGCGGATTGAAAGGGGCGAACTTGAGGTATCGCCTGGTGCAGCAGCACCAGCTGCATACCGGAATGAGGCACGTACAAACACACACACACACCCACACAAACACCCCCTGACTAATGCCGCAAACACTTATTTTCCTCTCGCCGCAGAGTGTAATTTTTAGTAAAACCGCCACAACGTGTGACGTGCGCTATTTTCCCGACCCGGCCGGAAAACCGGAAAATGACCGACCACTTCCACATCGTATGGATAGAGATATGGAATAGGTGAGGAGGGCGCGAATAAATTCTCGCCATTTACGTTTTAATAGAACGGCGAGGGGCTCAGACCCGTCCGGCGGACTTGCGGATTCATTTTTTATGAATACATTCCGCGCCCCATGAATAAATCATGTGTTTATTATCGTCCGCTTTTCAAATCATATCAACTTTTCCTGGGAATCGTTTTCTTTTTCACTTTGCGCCGAAAAAAATAATAATAAAAAAAACATCCGCCCGCAAATAATGAAAAGAAAAAAAAAATGTGTGGAATTACCTCGCCGCATGCAAATGAAAATGTCTGCTATTATTTCCAATTGTATAATCTATAACTTAACAAATGGTAATGGGCTGTAGAAAATTAAAAGGAATGACAAATCTTTAATCGATTATGAAAAATGAGTTATATTTATTACCATATCAGCTTTAAAATTCTATATTGTCCCAGAAAATTTTGACGAAAAAATCAATTTGTTAAAAGAACAACTAAACACTCCATAATTTTCTCACTTACTTTTTGGGGATTTTAAATGTAAATCTAATGGTTATATCAATATACAGCTCTGCACTGCAATTACTGAATCACATATAAATTTAAAAAATATATTAGCTGGAGATTTCAACATTCATTTTTTACTAGAATTTGGACTAAATATGTCACTCACCTTCGAGAGGGAAATGTAGAAGTGAATCCTGTATCGACAATATTTTTTACAAATTTTAATACTTCATGGCAAAACAGAACCACTAGTTATCTATAAAATCACAGTTTCCAATATGTTAGAGTAAATCTGGAACAAGAAAACAAAATTGAAACAAAAACTCTCAAAATAAGAAGACACCCACAAATTGATAAGTGAAATTTAACAGTTTGATTTTGCTACATTGTTGAAACCATTAAATGCAATTAAAGCATTCAGTAAATTCTACATTACGTTTTTAGAACTTTTTAACAAATATTTTTCCCTGCAAAGAAAAACACTACAGTTATATAACAAAAACAAGAACATTGGTTGATACAATAATAAATTATCACACATGAAAAATAATTTGGATTCTCTTGAAATGATTGCTGCTACGATAAAACGAAAGAAGCCTATAAAGCTTAGAATTCATTAAAGCAGTGAATGAATAAAAAAATCAGTATAATTAACGGGTCATATTAACATCTGATAACAAGCAAAAATCGATTTGGAATGTATTAAAGTACTTTACGTTGTAGAAATTTAACTAATTTCGTGTTTTCTTATTATTTGATTAGAAGAAGAGAAACAAACAAAAATAAGGAATCTTCTAATACAGATACCATACTTAATGCTGAAGAATTTAATGCATACTTCTGCAGCGTTGCAGATATAAAATTTAGTGAGCAGCCTTTATATCAAATACACTATACTCGTTTCTTAAACAAAACAATATGTAATCGTTTTCTTTCCGAAGTTAGTGAATCAGAAATACTTTCCATGATAAAAAACTTGAAATCTAGTATTACAACAAGGTTCCTAAAGGATATTGCTGCAGGTATATTCCTCCAGTTAAAAATATATTTCAACAAATTAAATTGGTCTAAATCTTCTAAGGAAGTAAAAAACGATACATAAATAAATCCACTGATTGCTATTCTTCCAACACTCTCGAAAATGTCCGAAAAGATTTCACAGAGAAGGATGACCTCCTTTCTAAACAAAAACAAAATTTTAAATACGGAACAGCATGGCTTTAGGGAAAACAGATCGTTATCATTTGCGGGAACAAATAATAGAGACATATGATGACTTAGAAATGGTACGCATTTGACACTGTTAACTGGTCAATATTACTTGGTAGACACCACTAGTACGGTTTTAGGGGATGTATATATAAATTATTATCATCCTACCTATTCTCCCGGCTCAGTAAGTTTACTGGAACTTAACTTTATCAAGAAGCATAGACCTTCAACGAGGGGTTCCACAAGCATCCATCATGGGCTTCATATTATTTCTCATGCCTGATACCAGTTTATCGACGATACATCATTCCTAATAAGGAGCTAGAAGAAAAAATGAAAATGAGAATTTAAGTAGCGAGTACTTGGATGACCAGCAACAGCCTAACTCAAAATGCTGACAAAACACAAAGCAAATATTAACTTTTCATAAAGTTAATGCTTGTTGAGCTACACTCTTTATGTAAACAAATATTAATATTAGGCTAAGAGTTACACTCATTGTGTTCCATAATGTTTTTATATTTAGTTGCCTGACACGTGTTTCAGTCTTCTCAGACCATTATTAAAGTGATAAACAACTCGTGTATAAAGGATATATGAATAGAGTTAGACTCTAATGAATAAACCGTATTCAAGTTTTATCAAGAAAACTGTCTAAAGCTTCATATATAGATTAACGACAAGAATTTTCTTTATAAAAGGGACAATTATAGCATATTTGCTGGATTAAAAAAATCAAGAAAGAATCCCGAAGCAACCAAGGGCCATCACTTGTATGTGGAAGGATATGGGTTGAGTGGAAGATCATTGAGAAGCAGTGAAACTCCGCCTGTGATTCCTGCAGCCAAAATTTTTGTATGGTTTTATGTATATATTTATTTAAATATGTTAGCAAGAAAAACGAAACTAATAAAGAATCATATAGCATACGTATCTTAATGTCCGTCGCTACGCAGCAAACTGGCCTTGCCTGCTATTAAGCTAATTTTCATAGTCGCCTTTCATTTGGTATTGTTTTCTTGGGCCAGTCACAGAATTCTCAAATTTTTTTATGCTACAGAAGAAACCGATCAGATCAATTAGTGGAATCAGCCAGCAGGACAGCTGCAGATATCATTGTAAAACATTGAACGTACTCACAGAATCATAATTATTATTCATACATATTATTATGTATTTTCTATTTACGTGTAGGTCTGGTGGAAGAAAAGTATAGTTTTTAGCCATTCGGCTAATACTAATACTGATCCAGATCTCTTTGACCATTATTACTATTTTTGTCTTTGTGCATAATATTTTGTATTCCAATTATAATGGTCAATAAATGATTTATATAAAAAAAAAATAAAATAAATACTTACCTGTATCCTCATGTCCATCGAAACAAAAATGGTGATGTGGCCATTTTGTTAACACACAAGGATCCAATATGGGTCCCATATTATTTCTCATATACTCTCCTAAGTATCTTCTGCCAAATGTAAAAGGCTATGGGGGGATAGCAGTTCGCTGACGATACATCATTCCTAATAAAAGGACAGTCTGAGGAGAAGCTAAAAGAAAAAAACGAAAATGAGTAATTACAAATATATGCATTTCTTGTCTTATCATATCATATTAACACTGATCTCAAGCAGAACTCTCCAATTCATAACAGTTATTCTAGCCCAAATTATACCCAAACAAGGTATGATATATCTAAATTTGAAGAACAACAAGAAAATAAAAATGTTAATATAAACTAACCAAGTGAACTTACTTATAAAACCTATATATTAAGAAGAGAATATTCCGAAAAATCCATAAAAAATACCCTACATTAACGATGGGAAAAGGAACATTATTGGTGAAGCAGCATATACAAATTTTTCAATATTATTAGTAGGTAAAAATTCACACAGGCATGTTTATCAACTACATCCACGTACCACATTGGATATTATCGAATCAAACAATATTTAAGCAATTTGATTCAAAAAAGCTTAATGCCTAACATTCTGAGGAAAAACAATCGTTTAAAATTTCTATTTCATTCAAGTACCCAAGTATGGAGTAATGAACCCACCAGTCCTCTAGCCTCCCAGGAGCCATCAAGGCCATCAAGATGTCTATTTTACATAAATATACAATGCTAAAAGCATAAAAATATTCATATCATTGGAACATTAGCTACCAGAAATTAAAGGGCAGTTGTGTTATATTGACAATTTTAAGCTAGCCGATTGTTTAAGTAGGAGAGTACCAAAACTTAGGGGTACACTTTTTATGCTCAAAATAAATTTAGCCTATAAACAGTTATAATTAATATAATATAATATTTCGTAATGTTTCACAAAGAGATAAATGAGAAAATTATCAACAAACTAAAAAAAAAAACATTTAAACGTAGTAGCTTCTGTCATTTAATAATAAAACAAAAGAAAGTTAGATATGACAATTACACTACATATTTATAGTACATTTTCAATTTTTTTTCATTTTTTTTTCGTAATACTCAGATGTAATTCAAGTAACCAAATAAAGGTTTTCTTTAGATAGATTGAAAAAAATATTTAGGACAAATTTTGTAGTAGATAGTATAAGAATTTTATTTACTTACTTTCAAAAAAGTGGTTATCAAAATATTTTGTTTTAAAATTTTTGAAACAATAAAAAATAATTGTAAATACAAATGTTTTAGAGAGCCCACAGTTACTTCTGAAACTTTTTAGTTTTTTAAAATAGTCCTTCAAATAAGGGAGTTATGGCGATTTTTAGAAATCAAAAGAACTCCAATAACTCTGAAACGGAGCATTTAATCAAAAATTTAAACTAAGAAAATGTGTTTGTTTTAACAAGTTCTAACTGCCATTTTCGGGTGTAACGACTTAGTATTAACACCCTGTATATTTGTATGTTGGTTACCAGATAGCTTACCTCCTCAATATTCGCCATTTTTCTACTAGACTCAAATTGTTTCATTGAAAGCTTGCCTTCATGCTACAACCACCACTCTAACCTATTTTGTATCATGCATTCAAATGTTTTATTATATTTGAAAGAAAGGATATTGCTCGATGTAATGAATATATATTATGCAGTATTCAGTTCATCGTATTGCTTCATATCCTTTTCATATTAATTGGGAGTTGTTTAATCATATCGTTAGTAATACCGTCAAGTCCAGAAACTGTTGTCTTAGTAGATGTTTTAGTTCCACCATGGTGGAAGGTGCACAGAGAGGATGAATTGTATTATATCGATATCTATATCTATATCGATCACTTATGATTCTGTAATTATATTTAGTAGAGTAGAATGAATTTATCGCTGGTCCCAAAGAGAACATATGAACGTATTTTTATTGATAATATTGTAGTATTCTATCCATTTTGATTGTGCTTTCTGTTTAAATAATTTTAAATGATATAGACAGATTATGGTTTTGTTTGTAAGCAGGTAAGGCTTCTTTTCTTTTCGCAACTTAGTCTTGGCAGTTTAAATGCCATTGTGAGTATGTTGTATATCAGCTTTTACAAGCTAGGCTATTTGTATCAACATTAATTTTAATAATAAAATGTATTAAAGTCCTTTAGTTCGTTGTAGAAAAGTAACTAATAATAATTAATAATTTAAAAGACTTACTAAGACTACAAATAATAATATTATAAACAATGATAAGACACCAGCAATTATTTCTTCTATAAATTCTAAAGGATAGTGGATAGGAATTAGGAATGATACACTTATTTTGTTTCATATATTTACTATCAGAATGGCGAGCAATCGCCGAAACACGTGTCAGGAAACTGATAGTAAATATATGACACAGTGAGATGCAGAATGTTTTTCTCAGAAGTATAGGGTGGGTCAGAATAAGAAGCGATTTTATAAAACCCGCCAACCGTTATGAGATTTTGGGAACACTATCAGCAATGCTTCTTGTGTATTATCATTTATTAATAATGGGGCAGCACGCGGCATATACTTATAATAAACAGAACAAAGGAATTTTGCATAATACATCCATATAAAACCAATTTCTCTTAAAGAAACCGAATAGGTGACTCGGCAACGATTCTGTGTAGAGTACGACATTGTAAATCATTTATGGATGAAATCGTGGCCTATTTCTATTTGTCTAGTTATGTGAATAAGCAGAACATTAGACTTAGGAATGCCGTGAATCTAAGTAAAAATCATCGGAAACACAAAATTTATTGTGTGGTGCACTATTTCTTCATCAAGGATTATATCGCCATACTTTTTTGAAGATGCTCACTCTTATGCTGTGAGAGTAACCTCATAAAGATACGCCCACATGTTGAAAAACTTGTATGTACTACAGCTATTATGGTACGGAGAGAGCTCCCACACAGTAAGAGTAAGCATGAATATTGTGAATGGGTTATTTCAAAATCATGTGATTTCTCAAAATGTAGGCATCACCTGGCCTCCTCATTCACCAGACTTCACAACGTGCGACAATTTCTTGTGGGGTTACTTGAATAGTGTTTCAAGATAACCCATCACAAGCAGTTCAAGCCTAGAAAGAAAGAATCCGACAAGAAGTGGACCAAATTATCCAAGCAATGCTGCGAAACGTAATGAATAATTTCAGATCATGATTAGAAGAATGTGTCTCACCCTGTACAAGGCCATTCATATTGCATTTCGAAGTGGAAGTAAGGCTCTACTGGAAAATTCATGTAGCTAATTTTTACACTGTTTGAGAGACGAATACCAACAAATGTAACGACCATTGTTTGACGTAGGATATGTTTTGTCTGACTATGCATTGCTTGTTTTAGTGTGAATCTATGGATATTCGTAATTTTCTAGAATGTAGCCGTAATCAGAAATTGTATTGGATAGGAATTAGGAATTATACACTTTCATATGTTTCGGCGATTGCTCGCTATTCTCAAAAAACTGATAGTAAATATATGAAACAGAACGAATGTATCCTTTCTAATTCCTATCCAGTGAGTTATATGTTTCATCAAGAGTGTAGCAAAGCGAGTATCGATCAAAAACTTGTATTTTTAAATTTTATAATTCCAGGTTATTATTCGTAGAGATATTATGAACTATTAAGAATGACTTTGCAACGTAAAATTCTAGGGCATTGATACTAAACTTTTCACTAATGTATTTACTTTAACTATTTTGCTAATTAACACGAAGAAACATAATCGAAATATTATCGTTCGCTGCGTCCAGTTAACATTTGCAGTTTCTGATACTGCTACATGAAGATTGTAATAGATATTTGCTTGCTGTGAAGTTACTTCTTAATTTTCTCACCGGAAAAAATCATCAAATTACTTTCACCCTATTTAATTATTCGCCAACTTTTTCAGAACTCCATAAATCGCGTTTAATTCGAATTTAGAAATTTTACAAATGCAAACAGTATCATTAAAAATTGATTAAATAATTAATCGGCTTTACAAACTCCTTGATAAATTTGGAAACTGGGGTATTAGGATTAAGTTAATTATTAATAAATCCGCTTGTTAAACTACAAGATAAATTCGCCAATTTTATTCCTTTCGTTTGTTTCTGGAATTCCTTTCAAAATCAATCAAAATAAACTATTGCAACCTCTTACCTCTAGAGAATGCGATGGTTCTTAATGGTAAAACATTGAGATATAGTACTCTATGTTAACACTGTATGATCTTGCAATAGGAATACGTCACGATATCCTATCGACTGCGCCAATTTAACATCTGCATCAACAGCAAATTCTTAAGACTATTTAAGTGAGCATCAATAATTGGCCACAATTGATTGAACAGGAAAATATAATCACTAGTGAATTTTTATAAATTAAATTTAACTCAGTGTCTAGATTTTGCAAGAGTTAACATGACAGCAAAATATAATAACTATGGCAACTATAATATAGCAGAAGTGAAAATGCAATCAGGTACAATCTAAGGCACGGAAGAAAACCTGTGAAAATGTTTTTGGTGTGAAATTTGAATAAAATATATACAGTTTTTACAGATTTTCTCTCTAAAACTTTAGGGGTAAATCTTCAGTTTTGATGTATACTATAGTAATTATTATTGAAAGACTTTAAATATAATCGTATCTTTTGCAGGATTGAAACACTTCATTTTCCATTGATGCTCCCCCTCCTTAAATCAGAGATGTTAATAATATATGAATAAATATATGCAGGGAATAAATTTAGTAGGGATCTGGCGTACATAAACAGGATGCATGCAGATGCTATCTTTGCCGGGCCGTGTATGCACAAGGGAGTCAGGGGGATCAAAGACGCCTCCGGCATTTACATGGCAAAGGTCATATGTATATAAATTTAATGAAATAACAGAGGATCGCTGCGTTGCAGTCGCAGGTCGGACTGCCATCGCCATTAAGTTAATTATCCGTCCTTTCGCCATCGAGTTTCGGTTAACCGGCGGCCGTAAAGCACTTGAGGTGACTAAAACCTAGCCACCCCCTTGATTAATACTAACAATCGCACGTAGCATTATATAATAATGTGAATATTAGATTAATTAACTGGGTATTAACCCGCGCCACCTGCTTACAGGGGAAACACTGTGTATCCGCAGCCGTGACGTTATTGTTTGGATAGGTCCCTAATTACCGCTCCTGCTATAAATTAGCGGACGTCCAAATAGATTTTTTCCGTGCACCGATGTATTGTTGTTCCCCTCTCTGTGTTTATACACGTTTTCGCATGACCCGCAATAATTACGCCGCCCAAGAAAAGGCAAATAACTTTACAAAACTTACCCGCGTAATTACTCCCCACCGCCAGATCCTGGTAATTACAGGGGTTGGAAATTATGATTGATTCCGCACGAAAAATAAACTTAACTACGTGATTACTATCGAGTTTCTTTTTTCATACGTAAACTCCGTTGAGATAAAATTGTTGAAAGTAACACGTTAACACTTATATTTTACATGACCTTGAAACATACACGAATTGCAATATATACCTATTTAAGTACTCAGATAAGTTCTAAATATATTTCTGCTATTAGAAATTAAATCATGAAGTTAATATTTTAAGTGCATATGAAATCAAACTGATAAGTTTTAAAGAAAGGAGCTGCGATGCCTCTCGAGAAACAGACTGTCTTCATTACTTTACCATACTTCACAGGATCATTTCTGTAGTATATCTTTACAAACTCATTACTTTACCAACGTCTGTAATAAAAAACGTATGTTATGATGCCCCAAATGCTGACATCCACAAAATCTCCAAGAAGATATAAGGAAGCTGCGGAGCGGCGCGCCTCAGTCCCTAACATCGGTCGGCTTGGACTACACTTGGATTACCTACAAGATGGTTCCAGTTCTGCTAATGTAAGTGCAAACATTCACTACATTGCCAAATCATTTCATGTCCCAAAACAATATTGACATCGATCACTTATCCCAATTACTTAACTCTCTAATACCGCAAAAGATATAACCAACGTCTATCAAGACACAATTCCAAATTTTGACGGAGACGCGAACGTATTAAATGCTTACATATCGGCGTGCGAATTTCTTGTTACAACTTTTCTACAAGAACCAAATCCAGCAATTCAAGCTTTGTTATTAAGAATATTTCAAGGAAAATTAAAAGGAAAAGCTTTAAAAACCGTGAGCAGTAACGAAGAAACCACCACATGGCGAGAATTGAAAAATTTATTGTTAAATCATTTCGGCGATCAACGGTCCGAATCATGTTTATTTGGTGACTTAGCACAGATTCGACCTAATAAAAACGAGGGTTCATATAATTTTGGCGCTCGCATAAAAGAAACATTATAACTTTTGTTGACTCAAGTAAAATTAAGAGACAACGACGCGAATAGCAGGCTTTTGAAAAGCAACAATTACAAAACTACGGCGTTACAAATTTATCTGCAAGGATTACTTGAAATAGACCATGTAACGGGAATAATGGTGCAAGTAAAGCAACCCCGCGACCTAGAAACAGCAATGAGTCACGTCATCGAAGTAGAGAATTTTAATTACCGTGCAGGACGCGCAAATAATTTACAACGAGTAAATTCAAGATTATCTCAAGAAAAATCACGCATCCCGAATAAACAACCTAATCATTACATACCACGATCAGCACCTATAATGCAACCATATTGTATTCAACCACAAAATATGCCATCAACTTCGGCAATCGATCAATATACACCAAGACCTAATTTGAATCAACATTACCAGACACATCAAAAACCGTTTTATAATCAAGCAAACAACGTGAATCAAAGATCATCTCAATCATTTATTAAAACTCCTGCTCAAATAATGCAAAAAAGTGTGCCCAAACCCACGCAAATGGAAATCGACCCCAGTTCGCAGAAGCGAGCATCATCAGGCACCGCGCAACAACACAAGCGACCTTGATGGACACCTGGCCCTGGTCAGCACTTGTACTATCAAGACGATAACGAGGAAATATCACACGATGAGAAGCAGAACGACGAAAATATAAACACAGATTGCGATTACGACGAGGAATTCGATAAAGACCTTGAAGAAAATTTTCACTTCATCAGCCTATCTACGAAGAAGAAATAATAAATGAACTAAACGACGAAACAGCAATAATCGACGTAAATAATATAATTTGTAATTTGCCCTATATCACATGTTCAGGACATAAATTTCTTATAGATACCGTATCAACGAACGCTTATTAATTCCAAACTTTTCGAACATTTTAAAGAATATGCGATCAAAATTCCGTTTATAATCAAAACAGCTCATAATACAACTAAACATGACGATGCAATATTTTTAGAAATTCCACCAATATTTAAAACAAACCTTCAACATACATTTTTTAGATTCGATTTTAGTAAAAAAATTCGGACTAATCGGAATCGATCTTTTAAACAAACTCGGTGCAATTCTTGATATTCGTAAAAAATTACTTATAACTGAAAATGCAAATATCCCTATAAATTTAAATACAAAAAAACTTACGTTCGAACCACTAGAGGCGAGAATAATAAAAATACCAGTCAATGTACAGGAGGGAACTATTTACGTACCACCAATTGAATTTCGCCCAGGAATTATTGTGAAAGAATCAATCGCTGAAGCAGTTAATCATGAAGCTTTAGTTATTGCTATTAATTACACTCAAGGAAAGAAAAATATTAAAATTTGTGACTCCCTTCAAACCCAAAAAGTAGATGAAATTAACGAAATTTACGGATACGAAGAAATGGATATGGATTACGACTTCAATTTGGACGAGATACAAAGAGAAAACATGAATAAAAATTTGAATACCACTGGAATGAACATCGAAGAAGAAGCCTTTATTAGAGCACTCGCAGAAAAATACAAACATATATTCTACATAGAAGGTCAAAAATTAACGTTCACACACTGCGTTAAACACAAATTAAATTTAAAGGATCAATCACCTGTTTATGTCAAAATGTATCGACAGCCAATTGAAACAAAAAGGGAAATTAAAAATCAAGTTTTAGAACTTCTGGATCAAAACATCATTCAAGAAAGCATATCACCTTGGAGTTGTCCTGTCACAAGAACTACCAATGGCAAAACGAAGAAACGAATGGTTATCGACTATCGGCGATTAAACGATCGGATGATAGAAGATAAATATCCAATTCCTAATATAGCAGATATATTAGATAAATTGGGTAGATGCCACTATTTCAGCAGTATAGATCTAGCGTCCGGCTACCACCAGGTGGAGATGGACCCAGCTGACAGAGAAAAAACCGCTTTCTCAACTGAACAAGGACATTTCGAATTTAAAAGGATGCCGTTCGTGTTAAAAAATGCCCCAGCGACATTTCAAAGATTGATGGACAATATATTGAAAGGATTATTAGAAGATACATCTATGGTTTATTTAGATGATATAATTATTTACTCGGTATCACTACAGGAACATATAGCAAAATTGAATAAAGTTTTTGAAAGACTAGAAAACGCAAATTTTAAAGTTAAACTGGAAAAATGTGAATTTCTTAGAAAAGAACTTAAATATTTAGGTCATATAATTACGGAAAACGGCGTAAAACCGAATCCAGAAAAGGTCAATGCAATAAAAAACTACCCTCTACCGAAAACACAAAAGGAAATTAAAGCATTTTTAGGACTCGTTGGGTACTATCGAAAATTTATTAGAAATTTTGCGGAAATCACAAAACCGCTTACAAATTGTTTGAAGAAAGGATCCCAAATTAAATTAGATAATAAATATATAAACGCATTCGAGACATGTAAAGTTTTATTGATGAATGAACCAATACTTTACAAAGGAATTCATTATTACAACAGATGCGTCAGATATAGCGTTAGGAGCTATCCTCTCGCAAGGTAAAATAGGCCAAGACAAACCAGTAAGTTACGCTTCCAGAACATTAAGTGCAACCGAACAAAAATATTCAACGATCGAAAAAGAATTACTTGGAATAATGTATGCAGTCAAATATTTTAGACCCTATGTTTACGGCAGACATTTTAAAATTTATACAGATCACCGACCATTAGTATGGTTGTGGAAATTAAAAGAGCCTAATTCAAAACTAATGAGATGGAAATTAAAATTGGAAGAATATGATTTCGAAGTTATTTACAAAAAAGAAAAATATAACACAAATGCAGACGCTTTATCGAGAATTACCCAAGAACAATTGTATGCGATAGAAGACAATATAATTTCTTTAACTACTAACCCAGATCCAGAAACACAACGAATGTTAGACCAGATTATTGAAGAACTAGAATTATGGGATACGTTGGATACACAAAATTTACCAAATACATCATTTTCAAGGGAACAACCTGGCCCCACTGGTAAGAATCTAACAATGTTACGACAAGAATTACAAGAATAATCTACAGCAGATAGAGAAACCCCAATGTTGCTACCGAACGAAGAAGACAGTACGAGTAACACCATACACTCTAATCAGCAACCTGAGCCTACAAAAGGAATCACCATCCTAGACGATATTATAAACGATAAGAAAAAACAATATTTTCTGAGCCCCATTACTACTGACACGAAAGTCGATCTATCAAACGAAGACGGAAATAAAATATTCAAAGTAGAAATAGGAACCCAAAATTTAGAAGAGGAAATCACAAAATTCATGAAGGAATATTTAATAGGACCCGGAAAACATTATTTATATTTCGAAAACGATACACTCTATCCTCATTTTTGTAAAATTTATGTTCAACTTCTTAATGATAAAGGACCAAAATTAATTAAATATACAAAAGGGGTCACCGTAATAAGCAATAAAGCTGATCAGTTGGAATTAATAACAACGCACCACACTGGCAAAAGAAATCACCGAGGAATAGTAGAAACACTAACTCAACTAAAACGACAATGTTACTGGAAAAATATGAAACAAATGATAACAGATTATATTAATAGCTGTATGATTTGTAATAAAAGCAAATACGACCGGCATCCCACCTTGCCACCTCTACAACTTACAAAAACTCCGGACAAACCATTTCAAAAATTGTTCATGGATACATTTAGAATTGCGAATTCAACATTCTTAACGATAATAGACACCTTTTCTCGATTAGGTCAAGCAATACCTCTAACATCCACGAATTCTGTCGAAGTAGCTAACGGACTATTGGAATATTTTAAATATTACGGAACACCACTAGAAATAAGTTTTGACAGCGGAAAAGAATTCAAGAATGACCTCATCATGAAATTACTTGAAGCCCATAAAATAAAAATACATTTTGGAACACCTGCAAATCCTAGTTCACAAGGAAACATCGAGCGATTCCACTCAACAATACTTGAGCAAATCAGATGTCTCGAAGAAAGAAAAAAGCAACCTATGGAACAACAAATGAAGTTAGCCGTCATAGCGTACAACAACACCATATCAAAACCAACTGGCTTTACACCACTGGAACTAGTTTTTGGTCACACTTCGCTAAGAGACCCCATGGATCTGCTTTACTCCGAAGAATATTATCATCAATATGTATCCGATCATAAAGAACGACTTCAACACCTTTACAAATCCATCCAGGAGGAAAACATAGAACAAAAAGAAAAATATGTACAAAAATCTCAAGAAAACGCTAAGACAAAACCTTTCAAAATTAACGAATTAGTATATGTTAAAAATAATGGTAGAAACAAATTAGTTAACCCCTATATTGGCCCTTATAAAATAATAAAAATTAATGACGATTCGACTGTAGAAGTTAAAACAAAAACAAGAACCAGAAAATTCCACACAAGAAACTTGAAACATTCTGTTGTTTCAGATGTATTGGATAATATATCATTAACATCAGATGCGACGTTACCCTAGAAGCCATCAATGACGATACAGGTCTTTTCCCAGTAAAATTAGGAGAAGCCCAAATCAAAATCAATCAATGGAAAATTACAACAATATATCATCTCGACCATTTGGCACAAGAAATTGAAACTCTCAATAATAATTGCGATAATTGGATAACTACTTTTAAAAATGGAACTCACAGTAAACTTTACAGCAGAGAAATGGCAAATTATATATCCATACTATCCACGAAGAGAAGTAAAATGTTACATCAACTTGAACAACTATTACCATAAAAGGAACCTCGTAGAACGAAAAGAGGAGCCATTAATATTTTAGGACAAATAATTAATAAGATTATCGGAAATCTAGATAACGAAGATGCCGAAAGTTACGACAAAGAAATTCAGAATATAATTCAGTCACAATCAAAAATCGAAGCTATAATGGAAAAACAAATCTCTGTATCAATAAAAACAATTAATGAATTTAATCAAACAATAGCAGATCTAAGGAGCAATCAGTTACTGCTAACCTCAAGAATGATGCAACTAAATCAATCTATTAAAAATGTTACATTTTATCAATTGAAAGAATCTCAACGAATAACTCTCTTCGCTATTTTTAACCAACTGAATTTTCTAATAGATAACACAAACGACATCTTATCTTCACTCGTTAACGCTGTTACATTCGCCAAATTAAATACATATCATCCCTCGATGATGGACAGTAAAAACCTTATTTATGAACTGAAACAATTAAACCAACTTCTCCACAACGAAAAATTACCACGAGAACCCACAACAGAAAACATTCATATTATTGAACGAATTATTACGGTTAGAGCTTACGTCAAAAGAAATTCCATTATATTTCTCCTAGAGATCCCTCTGACAGAAATCTCCCAATACGTCTACTACTATTTATATCCCTTACCAATCCGAGGAAACAATAACACATTCCACTATATAATACCAAATCATAACCTATTGGCAATCAATGGTGAACGATTTGTACCAATCAGCAAACCATGCGAGGAAATAGAAGCAATGCAGTTTTTATGTCAAGCTACCAACAGTCTACGGATCACCCAGGATTCACCATGCGAAGTTCAGCTATTATCCTACACCCTACATTACGAAAAATGCGTACACAGTTTTGAAACACTCGATGCAACTTGGATCAAGCAAATTCATAAAAACCTATGGACCATCGTTTTGCCCTCTACTCAGAAAATAGAGCAGAAGTGCAACAAACAGACCGAATTAGATGCAATCAACATCGCAAGAGTAACCTCAGGATTCTCTCTGCACATACAAAATTATTCATTGACCAGTTTCCAAGAAAAAAAGATTTCAAGAAGACCGAACATTCCTCAATTAACATTCTCCGAAGAAAATGCTGTACCCGCAAAATGGAAAATGTAGTTTGCAAAATTAAACGAAATCCATGCGACAAACATAACTGGACTCAACGACGACTTAGTCAAGCTTCAAGAGGACCTTAAAACTCTGAAGAAATCAAACACAATCCATAGTCAACCTCCTTCCATTTGGACCATAATTATTTATGTATTATTAATCGTAGGCCTCATCACACTCGTTACGAGATATCTTCGGAACAAGAAATCCTTCACTATCTGGAGGAAGAAATCTTCAACCACGGACCAACCCAATCAAGAACCAACGACTTGTGGAAAACAACCCTGGATTCCATGAGTCATGCCAGAGGATGTTTCCGCACTTATGCCGGGGGTGTTATGATGCCCCAAATGCTGACATCCACAAAATCTCCAAGAAGATATAAGGAAGCTGCGGAGCGGCGCGCCTCAGTCCCTAACATCGGTCGGCTCGCACTTCGCTCAAATCGCGAAACTAATTTTAAGTATAATTAAGTGTTTTATAAAGTTCTAATACATATAATCAATCATTGTAACCAATAATTAATCATTTTGTGAAATAAATAAAAGTTACTTCTTAAAAACTCATATTCCATAATCTGGAATTTAACTCGTATGATTTGAAAACATTAAAGTATTCGACATCGCTCCGCACTTTCTACTTTCCGAATATCCCTCGTAAAATGGATGAAACTTGTTATCACGTAACAATTTGCAAAATTCTATGTATATTAAAACGGATTTATAGTTGCCCTATGAATAATAATAAGCATTATCAATTTCATCCGCACAGAGTCGACAGAAGTTAGTATTTTAGAAGAGAATTTACGATGAACGAGACCACCTGTGTGGGGGATGCGGCACGTCCTACGGATTTCTCGTTTTGCCGTTTGAACAGGACGCCGCGCCGACGTTTGTTATCACGCTTTGAACATACCTTGCCCCGTGTATTTAAAGGGGTCGACAGCATCATGAAAGAACAATGCGTGGAAAGGAGGGTGTCTGAGAGGGGCGGGCGTGTCGAGAGAGTGGTTGCGGGTTTATGCATGCAGATCACGGCTCATCCTTCGAGTACGAGTCGCGTCGTCGTCGTCGTGGGTGCCGGAGGACGGTGAACCTGCAAGGGGGCACACCAGGAAGATAAAAAGGCGAAAGCGCAAGGAGCGAATGGATGGCAGCCGGCACCGCCTTATTCTGGCCGTGTATCGCCATCAGGGAAGGCACGTACGGATTGTAAAGCCCCATACGTGCCCAGTGCAGGTCCTCTCATATTCATACACCCGATCGCCCCTCAACTACGTGCTTTATTAATATTTATCCAACTCTGGACGCGTTTCATTTGAATAAGATAAACGTGCGAGACCCCGATGCGAACATTATTTCTGGACCGTTTGCAAATGTCTCTCTCTCTTTCTCTATACTCGCATACACATAGTATTTCTGTGTTTGTGTGAATGTCGACGCACCTTTCACCTTAAAGAGAATAGTAAAAACCGTATCAACGAATTGAATGCGATTTCTTGAACTTCCATTAGCCCTTCCCTAAATATGAAGTGTATCTTCTGCCGCATCTGTGCTTAGTATTCAACGCATTTGAATTTAATTTTAATGAAGAATGTGACTACCAAAAATATTTAAAATCTGGTAGTTATGAAAAAAACTAGATAATTTCTCTCTTAAAGTAGTTTGGAAAATCATTAGTCTTTTAGTTTGTAGCTTCTGTCTTTTTCAACCTACTTTTAATCTGCTGTTTTCTGCCTTATATTTTCTAATATCAGTCTTATTCCAGTTAAATGAATAGTCGCAATCGAAACTGTTAATCAGAGTCACGATTAACAATACTAATTAAATTATTCAATCCACTAAATCGATGAGTCTGAAAATTGTATTGAAACATTGACACATTTCACGGATGTAAATTATCAATAATTAAGGTTGTTGTTAAACACTTTACGTTTTGGTGGATGCGCCGGGTTATAATTATGCATATAAGTCTTTAATATAAATTATCAGTATAAGCACAGTTTTAAATAATATTTTTTAAATACTATAACATATGTAACGAAATTGCTTACAGCTAAAACAATATCACATCAGAAGTTAAGGGTATGTTATAATTACAACATAAGGTGTTTACCTCTATTTCAAAGAAGTAAATCCGCAAACACGAAGATTAGTAATTCACCATCCAATTAACATCCAATACCGAACGGCACGTGGGTGTGAAAACTGTTGAGCAATCCTAGTTAATTATAACGGGCGAGTTGCGTAGCGGCGCCCGGAATAATTTACGACTCTTCAATATTAGTGCACACACTTGAAGCACACCAATTTAGCGAGAATCGCGCCCGTCCTCCACGACTTGATATTTGCCATCGATTTCCGTCTTGATATATCATTAATTACCCCCGCGCGCACCAGCCCCCCTACCTACCGACCCAGATCGCGATTCAAAGTTAATTGTGCCACTCGTGTTTATCAGTGAGACTAGAGGAATCTTTCGCTTTGAGTTTGCCGTAATTGCGTTACGCCGGGATACTTATTGAATAATTAAATTTTATCGACTCTGATCGAGTGTTTTGGTTAGAAAAAATAAATAAATGGCCATTCTTCATTCAATTAAATTAGTTAATGGGGTATCTACCAAGAAATAGGATGGATATTTTAAAATTTATAATGCAGATTTAAAATAGATCGTGTATTAAATATAAAAATATACAGAGTTCATCAGTACAGCGGTTACATACTCTAAAGTAAGTGAAGATGATAGTAAATCATATTGGAAATTGGTTAGAAAAGCTTAATTTTCTTCGTGGCTCAATGAACAACTCCAGTCAGATGCCAGAAAAACTTGTATAAAATTTTAAGATTAGATAAAAAATATGTAATATCATATCAAAACTTGAAAACAAAAGAAAAGGCATAAATTATGGTAAGCAAATTACAGATGATAAATGTAACTTGAAACCAGACAGAGGGTATAAAATAAAACAAAACAGCAGACAGAAGATATAATTAAGAAAACATTAAAGACAGAATTTAGAAGGGATAAAACAGAAAGTGGAAAATAGAAAGTAGAATTTTAGGGATGGACAGTAGATGGCAGAAGATAGAATATAGAAGATAAAAACTAGAAGACTTAAAATATAAAAAGCAAAAAGAACAGATCACATTGCAGATAAAATAATCAAAATTATTACATATCACACATGACACATTGACCGAAACAAGGAAATAATGACAGATTCACACTTTCGATAAATTCTTTTCGGAGGCCTACACCAATGTAGTTCCTGGTAATGTTTAGAGGGATAATATTGATGTTAATCTTTCAAAGTTAGTTGTTTTTTTACAAGATGTATGTGCAG
The DNA here is from genome assembly GCA_963969525.1 of Ontholestes murinus. Classification (NCBI taxonomy): domain Eukaryota; kingdom Metazoa; phylum Arthropoda; class Insecta; order Coleoptera; family Staphylinidae; genus Ontholestes; species Ontholestes murinus. Next base: position 42,207,077 of record OZ018398.1, on the reverse strand, counting down.
AATTGGTATCATTTCATAACAATTTCAGTGTAGGCCTTGATGGAATCAAAAATTGTATATGTTCACTGTCTAATCCGATTCACACTTTATTGAAATCGTCAATTAATAGTTTTTTTTTCCAGATGTCTGAAAGACAAGCTATTATAAACATATATTTATAAATTGGTGATCTTAAAGACATTCAAAATTATCGGGGCGTTTCTTTGCAGTCGATCTTACCTAAAGTTTTGGATAAATTAGTGTCTTATCAGCTAGCATGGATGTAAAAAAAAGTAATTTATATTCAGCAACATGGTTTTATGGAGGGAAAATCTACAATAACTAATTTCTTAGAATTTGAAACCTTCTTATTGGATGCCTTTAATGGACACAGACAAGTTGACACTATTTATACAGACTTTGCTAAAGCCTTCGAACGTGTTCAACATAATATCTTATCTAGAAAACTTGAATGCTTGGGATTCTCTGAATAAATAGTGAATTGGGTTACTCGTTTCCTATCAAACCGATTTCAAGTTTGTTAAGATAAAAATGACCTATCGTGCGTTATTAAGGTGTCTTATGGGGTTTCGCAAGGCTTGCATATTGGTCCGATATGTTTATTATTTTTATATGATATTAGTGAGAACTTGAATTATTCAAAATGTTTATTATACGCGGATGATTTAAAGCTTTTTCATGTTGTAGATGATATACAGAAGGTAAATAAAAAACAGGTGTTCGAATATCTGTATTCAACAGACAAAATATATAATATGAAAAATAGAAGATATAATATAGATGGTATAAGACATAAAATAGGAAATAGAAAGCAGAAGGTTACAGGTGGAAAGTATATGGTAGAAGACAGAAGATAAAATCTTTAAACTAGCAGATCAAGAATATAATAAAGAAACAGAAGACAAGATAAAAACAATATATTAAACACTAATCAAAAGCATAAACTGAAAAGAGAAATGTTTAAAGCTTATATATGACATATTACTTGGAACCAGACTAAAAGTAAACAATATGACAGAAAACAGAAGACAGAAGATATAGTACAGAAAATAGAAGACAGAAAGCATAAGTCAATATGTAGAAAATAAAAAGCAAAATGAGAGTAGTTGCAGGAGGCAGAAAAGGGAAGTTGAAAACTAGCAGACTAAATATATAAAAAAACAGAAGATAGAAGACAGAAAACAAACCTTTTGTAATCAAGTAAATTAACAGTCAACGAAAAACGGATGATGCACGGAAACAAATAGAAAATAGATGAAAGATAATGGAAAATAGAAAACAGAAAACACATAAATCCGTTAAAAGATATGAAATAAATGACATCATACCCAAAATAAAAAGGACAAAGGATAGAATGTATAAGATCAAAAACATAAAAGTTAAAATCTTGTAGGCATAAAAATATTAAATACAAAAGGTAACGGTTAGATAATAAATGAAACGACGGAGGACAGATATTATAGATTATATAAAAGACATATTGTCAATAAAAAGTTTAGATAGATTACCGAAAGCAAATAAGAAATAACAAATGACAAATGAAGTAATCGCATTGAATCCGTTCAGAAAACTCTTAAATAAAATTATAAGAACAAAAACTTGTAATATAGAAGGCAGTAAAGAACTGCAAAAACTGAAATCTTGAGAACGAAGGCATACGCCGGAAGATTGAAAATAACTTTAAGCTTTTAGATGTAAGTAATATGAGAGAAAACAAATGTACGAGGACGGAAGACATAATATAAAAATTTTAAGCTAGCAGACCACAAACATACGAAAAATTATAAAATTTAATATAAAATCTGGCAGGGTAATATAGTAGACAAAAACCAAAAGACAAATAAAAAACTTTTTAACTTTGTTTGTATAACACGGACTTTATTTAGTGACTATAGTTTCGACAATTTTAGCTTGTCATTATCAAACTAGAAGTTACCTAGTTTTTTTATTTTTATTTGTAAAGAATTATGTATAACGAAGTAGAAGCCTCCACCGTTAACAAAAAATAAAAGCATAACCTGAAAACAAAAAATTAAAAATTAAACCAGAATATAAAAGATATTATAGATAACACACGAAAAATTACTGAAAACTAATTGAAGATAACAAATATCACTTACAGCCAGACTGAAGGTAAACAATATTAGAGAAAACAAATGTCTGAGTACAGAAGACAGAAGATATAATATAGAGAGTAGAAGACAGAATATAGATAGAATGAGACATAATACTTTCTACAAGAAGGCAGAAGACAAAATAAGAACAATAGATGCAGAAGGCCGATGAAAGAAGTTGGAAACCAGCAGACCAAAGTTATAAGACAAAAGAAGACATAAGATAGTAAATAGAACTCAAGTAAATTAACAGAAGACGAAATGGCAGATAAGAAAAACATAGGTGATACATAAAAGATAACATTCTAGATGAGGAAAAGACAAAGATTATACTTGATAGATAATGCATAGCATCAAACAGGAATTAGATAGCAGATGGTAGAAAGCAGAAAACAAGAAAAACATAAAGCAGAATTATGACAGCAACACAGGAAAAAAAAGACCAAAAGATAAAAATAAAAAATTAATGCCTCAATCTCGAAAACACACAGAGGTCCGACAATAAATGAAACGACAAAAGACATATATTATAAAAGACCCCGAATAATAGTTTAAAGGTCATAGAAAGTTAAGAATTTTATGAAAAACATGTTCGAATAAAACTTGTTCAGTTTTTTATTCCCTTTAACTTTTGTTTGAACAGTTTTTTTTAAATTTTCCATATTTAGAGAAATATCACGAAAAAACAAAAAACGCCTCGAGTAAACATCCACTTCCGGTTTATGAATGTTCACCAAAAGCTTTTCAGTTCCAGTTTTTAACGATAAAACTTTAAGTTTGAAGTTTCAACTCAAACAGATAATTCGTTTTTGAGATACAGCGCCCACCGACAGACACACAGACACACAGACACACAGACACACAGACACACAGACACACAAATTTTTTTTCCAGAAATTAGTGCAATGGACTCAGGGGGGCCCAAAACGGATATTTCCGCAAAAAAAAAATTTCAAAAAAAAATCACGAAAACAATACTCCCCCTATATACTACGTGTATAGGGAAAGTAAAAATTAGAAGGTAGAGTAAAGAAAATGTAATATATAAAGCAGGAAAATATTGCAAAAATGTATAAAGGCTTATACTAGAAGATACCAATTTTTTGGCATATTACAGACAACAAAAATCTTTTTGAAACGAGGTAAAAGGTAAATAATGTTACAGTAAATCGAAGTCTGAGTATAGAAGACAGAATAATATGGAAAATCGAAAACAGCATCTAGAAAGCATGAGATATTATGTAGAAAATAGAAGACGGAAGGCAAAATAAAAACAGAAGATGCAGGAGGCAAAAGGGAGAAGCTGGGAGACTAAAGATATAAAAAACAGAAGACATAGAACAGGAATTAAGTTGATGAATAACATAAATCAAGTAACAAATAGAATATGACAGGTAAAAATAACATGGAACAGGTGATATATGAAAGATAACACTGCATATTAAAAAGGCATGGCAACTAACAGAAAGCAGATGACAGAAATCAGAAAATAATAAAGACGTAAAGCAGAAACTATTTGAAATAAGATAAACAACAACATACTTACGACAGGAAAGGCACGGCCAAACACACAATGTATGAGATAAAAATAAATAATATTTTTTTTTAGATTTAAGAAAATCTGGATAAAGAGCAGAAGCCAGATAATAGAAGAATAGATAGAAGACAGAAATTATTCTAGACGCCTGACATCAAATCACGGATCATAGGTGATATGTGACTGATAAAAAAATCTGATAGATGACCAAAAGCAAATAACAGATAACAAATGCAAATAATAAATATTACATCAAATTCGCAGGAATGCACAAGCAACAGGTGTAAGAATACTTTAGGTACAATTAAAGACACAGTGAAAAAATGTAATATAAAAATAGAAAAAACCGAAGATCGAAGAGAAGAGGCATGAGAAGATAGAAAATAAATAAAAACTGTAGAAAAAAAACATGCATTTTGAAAATCCGCAATTAAAAGAAATATAAAAGTCTTGGAAATCTAAAATTTCAGATAATTTATGATTAAGAGTTACAAAAGTCTAGATTTCCCTAACTGTAAAATTTAAAAAAATTGAAAAATTAATTAGAATTTTAATTATAAAAACAGTGAAATTATAATCTAGAAAATAGAAATTATAAGTGAAATTACTTTTTAAATAAGAAGTGAAAAATTGTAGAAATTGGAAGAAAATCTAAGAACAGTAATATTAATTTTTTTTTTTAATTATTACAAATTCTAATGACCCAAAAAGGCTGAAAATAGAAGTCGAAAAATTTTGAATTTATGAATAATTTTACAGTTGTAGAGTAATTAATAATTCCATAGTGTAATTCAAAATTCTTAAAGTTTTATTATGTCTGTAAACTTGCGGAATTTCTGAAAATTTGAAATTAGAAATCTAATAGAATATCAAATAAATTTGGAAATTCTATAATTTGGAAAAATACATATAGTAATGAAATTTGTAACCCTAAAATTCAGATAATATCGAAGGTTTTAATAAGAGAACTTCATATAATCTATAAACCCTATGATTTTAGAGAATTTATGATTAAGACTTATATTAGTCTAGATTTCAACTCTAAAACTAGAAATTTTAAGATTATTGAATTTTTATCAAAAGAATTAAAATGAGAAGTTATATTATTGTCTATAGATTCAAATAAGAACTGAAAAAATTTAAGAAGTTTAGAAAACACTAAAATTTTGACACAGTCTAGAATTATCAAAAATTCACAAATTTTGCGAGTATTTAAGGAATTTGATTATTTCATAAGAATTTTTGAAAACATTTAAATATTACCTAAACGACGTAAATTAATTTTACAAGTCTAAAATTTCTGAAACCACTAAAATTTTAGTGGATAATCAAAAATTTTAAGAACTCACAAAATCTAAAAAAATATTCAATAGAAGAGAACTGAAATATTTGAATTCCACTTCTAGAGCTTTATAAAGTCTATAAAATTTCATTGGATTTAATCAATTATTAGAAATTATAACAAAATAATGTAATATTTAGATGAAAATAAATAAATTGGAAAATATAAATCTAAAATTCCAAAAACTGTAGAAAATATAAAATTATAGAACTATAGACAGTTTAGTAACTCTAAAATTTCAGAAAACTTATAATATAATCTATATTTTATATTGAAAATTATAAAATTATTTATTTTTTTACTAAAATGATTCAAATAAGCTAATTTATTTTCTAAGGATTCAAATTAGAAGTCAAGAAATTCCGAGAAAACTAGAATTTTAGAAAACTGTTGAATTATCAAAAAAATCTAAGAATTTATTCTTGTGTTCTTTGCAATTTAAGAAATTTGAATATTCAATTAGAATTTTTGAACAAATTAAATAAATATCTAAATGATATAAATTTGGAAGTCTAGAAAATCTGAAGAATATCTGAGAAAAATTTTAGAATTTTCTTCAATTATCAAAAATTAGACATTATTAAATTTCAGGGAACTAAGAATATTTTTGAATTCCACTCTGGAATTATTAATAAATTTAGAACTTCATAAACTCTGTACAGTTTCAAATCCAAAGACTGAGAACTCTAGAATTTCAAAGAGTTTCTGAATTGTTCGAAATTTAAAACTCAACAATGTCAAAGATAAATAACTAAAATATAAATTTTGAAACTACAGAATTGTAAAAATTGTTGAATATATATAATTTTAGAGGAATTTATAAAGCCACGAGGGTAGATTAAAAAGTTTCCGGATTGGGCAAGAGATGGCGCGCGTATTGTGAAATTGTTAAGATGGTTGTGAAGGCTAACCTATTTTAGGTAAGCTGTCAAATTTTCAGACACGTGCGTCGTTCCGTTTTTGTTTACTAACATCTAGAAATGTTTGATGACTGCACGAAATTCGTTTTTATCCATTTTTGCAAAAGTGCCTGACTTGCTTCACAAGATATCCTAGTAAACAAAAATGGAATGACGCACGTGTCTGAAAATTTGACAGCTTACCTAAAATAGGTTAGCCTTGACAACCATCATAACAATTTCACGATACGCGCGCCATCTCTTGCCCATTCCGGAAACTTTTCAATCTACCCTCGCATTAGATGACAGAGAATACTTAACAAACAACACATAAATATGATAAATGTCCGAGTACAGGATACAAAATCATTAATTTTGTTTGCCTTGTATCTTCAAAACAAAGCGTAAATTTTTGTACTATGTTTAATAAGCACCTTGTTTGTATACACGATTTTTAAAATATTCCAACTCACAAAGTTTTGCCTAATTAACAAATTGAAAATTAAGACAAAGTGAAAAATACCAGAATTCTGATTGAAATAGGAGGAATAAAATTTGCTTTTTCCATTCTTAGTCACAATTTACTTACTATGATACATTATTGAACAAACTTAAGTCGTAGGAACTGCAGTCATAAAAATTGAATATAGTAATTTTTATCTACTTATCTCATCATTATATAAATAATACGTTTAATTATATATTTACCAAAATAATCCCTAGTAATTTAAAAATAAGGAACCTTTCGGAATTTTTCAATAAATAATTAATTTTTCACAACCACCTAAATGCATAATATATTTTTATTATTAATCCCAAAATACACTGAATTGAAAAGTTCATTATGTTTTAACTATAAACATAGTGTAAACATTTAGTGTAAGTATGAATTACCACGAAGTAATGGTCGCAAACATTCTCTTTATTTAATCCCAAAATGTTTAGAATTATGCATAATTTGATTAATTTATTTTTTTGTAAACGGAAATATCTAACTTTTACAGGCTTACACATAATATTATTAATTTTGGCCTTATTAGATATGTTTTAATTTAACACGTATTGATGTTTTTCTAATTGCTAAATTATATAATTATGTAGCATATTTAAATGTTTCTAATTACTAAATATATGAAATAATGCATAATATAAATATTATAACAAATACAGTTGTGTAATCAAAGAAATATAAAAAAAATTCTAGTAAATTCAATAATAGGCAATTAATTAAAATTGGTTTGTTTCACTAAAATTAGTGAAACAAATCAGGTGTTTTTAATTAATTCACTATTATTCCACAAGGTTTCACCACGAGGTAAATGAGAAAGTCATTCATGAAATACTAGTAAATTCATATTTTTGGATCCATTATAATAGATCGATTAATATTTTGGAGTAATCAATAACTGACCAACTGACATATTTTATAACCTAAACTTTTTACTACTAAAATTATAGTTTAGATTCCTCATTTTACAAATATGTTTCTAATAAACAAATATAATCCTTTTGGCACACATTTTGAATATATCTTTATATTTTGTAATATAATATTTGTGATATTTTGTTAAATAGGAAATAGATGTAATAAATATATTTTGTATTTGTTTCTCATTTTTCACTTGGTGAAACATTATGTTAATAATAGGTTGTGGAAAAAATTCACTTGATTTGTTTCACTTAATTGTTTATTTTATATTCGACTAGTTTCGGCACTGGTTTCTTGATGATGGCCCAGTGAAACAAACCAAGTGAATTTTTTCAACAACATATTAATAAATATATAAATATAAAAAATAATCATTCTCGTAAATATACTTTTAGATTTTCTTCCAATTAGAGTATCATTATCAATCAACAGAGTAATTAGTTTCTAATAAAACCTATTATTATTTTAATATCACTTATCCTTACTAAAGAAATTTAATTAATCCATGAATCCACTCTACGAAAGGAAAAAAAAAACTGCGTACAAATATTTACCCAGAAAGGGGGGGTAGAATTGAATGTGGAGGATCCGTAAGAGGGACGGCCAGCCAGCAGGTCTATCCGTCACGACGGAGGCGAGGGTTTGTTTACTGATTTCCAAAGATTCCAGTTTAATTTACAGCCGAGTCCGGGGGACAGAAATGTGATATTTGCACAACGACCCCACTCACCCACATCCGCCCCTACGCAGCGTTCCACGATCCTCCACCGCTCGCCCCTCGCCCATCACGCTGCGGTCTCCCCGTGCGCGATTTTGAATATTCCCCGTCCCACTTCGTATCACTGGCCTGATTTACAGGCGACCTCACGCAAATGCAAATTTAATTATCTTATAAAACTCTGTATGTTTGTTCCTCCATGCAAATAACCGGGATTTATGTACCGGGTGAGAATGCGAAGAAATATTTATTAACACGTTCGCCTACAAGTGTGCGGATAAAAATGCAGTAGTGGAAAGTACAATTTTTTTATAGATAAATATCTTAATTGGACTTTTTTATAAACTAGAACACTAATGACATTTTTTTTCCTAAGTATATCTGATTTGATTTCATTAGTTTATTTATTTTTTAACAGTTAATATTAAATAAGAGAAACTACAATATGCTGATAATATATTCGTGTCTCTAGTTTTGAACTTGATAAGGACATTCTTAAATCTAACTACGTATAATAATAATTTACATCAAATAAATCATAAATATACTGTAACACTATTCCTCTTATCTCAGTCCCCCTTTCTTCGGATTTCTTTTTCCCAACCCACTCTTATCACAATCTCTACGCCCGCCCCATTCTCTCTCATCCATTCCTCTATCCTTTTCATTCCCCCTATCCATTCATCACGCACCTCCTTGCACTCTTCGCCTAGATGGCTCCATGTGTCCCTTCCATTCTCGCACAACGCACACCTACCATACCGTTCCCCCATCCATACCTTCCTTCCTCTTTCGTCCGATCCACATCTAGCTCTTGCCAGAGTCACTCTCTTGGACCTTGTCCACTCTGCCTTTAATAGATACTCTGGCACCCTTCCATACACCTGCCATCTTCTATACATTGGGTTGTACCCACTCCTTACAATACTCTCTTGCCGTTCTTGCGCTTCCACTTCCATCCATTTTTCTCTCATCCAAGCAGATACATTCACTCCCTGCTCCAGCCAATCGTTCACTACAGTTTCCGCCATTCCCGCTCTTTCATACATTTTTTTTCTTTCCAATCTCCATTTACACTCTCCTACCCCCACACACGTTTTCCATACCTCTTTCACCAATCTCTCACTATTGCACGTACTCACATTCATCTCATACCTAGACACTCTTTCCATGGCCTCTACGTGCATACTATACCGATTTGATCCCTGAAGCAGAATATACCTAGGAGTTGATCTCTCCACTCCTAGTAGCTGCTTCAGGAACGTCGTCTGCTCTCTCTCGATGCAATCATACTCTTTCATTCCCCACGTTTCCACACCATACATCAATATTGGTTTCACGCACGCATCCCACAGTTTACACGTCATCAGGAAGTTTCCCTCTACCAGCTTTCCCCACTTCTCTTTTACGATGCACCATGCCTTCCTTGCTTTCTGTTGTAAGTATTTGACGTGCTCCCTGTATCCCCCACCACTCGTAAACACAAACCCCAGATATTTAAATTCTTTTACTCTCTCAATCACTTCTCCTTTCCATTTCAATTCCTCCACTCGCCCTTCTCTTCCTCTATTCCTAAACTTCATCCATTTTGTTTTCTTTACATTCACGCATAAACCCCTTTTATCCATATACCTCTCAACTCTTCCTAACATATCTTTCATCTCTCCCAAGTCTCTCGCCAGTAGCACTATGTCATCCGCGTACGCCAACATCCATACTTTCATTCTCCCAATCACTACTCCGCCCGCCTGCCCTTTTCTTAGCACCTCCTCAAGCTCACTCATATATATATTAAATAACAAAGGGCTGAGCGGGCATCCTTGTCTTACCCCCTTCCACATCCTAACCTTGTCTGACATATTCTCCACTTTCGCTCTCATCCATGTCTCTCCATACACCCTTCTCACCCATTCCACAGTCACCGTACTCACACCTCTCCTCTTCAGACATTCCATCAATTTCTCCCTAGGCACAAAATCATACGCCGCTTTCAAGTCTACAAATACCGCGTATACACTCTTTTTTTCCTCTAACATCCTCTCAACCACCCTTGCAAGCGTAAAGATTTGATCACGCGTTCCCCTGCCCTTTCTAAATCCGCCTTGCGTTTCCGGCAATAATCCTTTTTCCTCCACCTCTTCTTCTAGCCGGTTCTTTACCACCGTCATGGCAATCTTGTACCCGGTACACATGATTGAAATTCCTCTGTAGTTTCCAATCTCTTTTTTGTTGCCCCCTTGTGTACCGGGCACATTACGCCTACTCGCCAAGACTCCGGCAGTTCTGACTCGCCTCTCCACATCCTGTTCAACAAAATTCCGAACTGACTCTTCCCTTCTTCTCCCACTATCTTCCACATTTCGGCCTTCAACCCATCCAGTCCCGCAGCCCTGCCTCTTTTAATTTCCTCAAAAGCCCTTTCTACTTCTCCCTCTGTAAACACCTCCACTTCATCTATGCGTTGATACTCTCCCACCCCTGCCGGCTCCCCACACATACTCTCACAGTGTCCCACCCACTCTGCTAATGAGATCTCCTGCTTTATTGTTTCGCCTCCTCTCCTTAAAATCGAACACAATTCCTTTTCATTTCGGCATCTCCTCATCTCTGTTTCTATTTGTTTGATTGATTGTAGCTTCTTCTCCTCACACATCTTACTATATCTTGTTCTTTTCTGCACCACCAATCGTTCTTCACCTCCTCCCACTCTCCAGTCTCTGACTGCTTTTCTTACTTCTCTCTTTGCCTCAGCACACTCTACATCGAACCATGGGTGATGACCTCTACTTCCTCTTTTCACTCTGTACCCACATCTGGCTATGGCCCCTTCCATCTCTTCCATGGTCTTAATATCTCCCCATTTAATCTTTGCCAGTTGAAGTCTCATGCTCTCCAATTCTCTTCTTCCATCTGCTATCTTCCAGCTATCTCGTTTCTGTCCCTTACTCTCACACTCATCCATCCATATTTCTGTAGATATCGGCCAATGGTCTGATCCTAGCACCTCTTCTATCTCCATTTTTTTAATTTCTTCTCTTTCTATCCCCTTTACTAACACATAATCGATAACTGATGATCCATGTTGCCCCAGGTACGTCTTTTTCCACTCCCAATCACCCTCGGTGTATCCATTTAATACATCCCACCCTTCCTCCAAAATCCAGTCTCCCAAGTTTCTTTATTAATATGCTTGTCTTGTGATCTCCTTCGTATCAATTCGCCTTGATTATTTACCCCTCCACATCTTTCTCCGATCCTTGCATTAAAATCCCCTCCCACTATACATCTATTTCCCTTGCTCGCCTCATCCTCTATTTCTTGTCTCACTTCTTCCCAGTTGTTATTTACGTATACTGTCCCAATTCTCAGATGTGTCCTTCCCTGCTGACACTTTATCCATACCACCCCTTCCACCTCCTTTTTATATTCCATATCTCCGCTTTGTAGCCCCTCTATTGTTCCCACGATAATACCCCCCTTTGCTCTTCCTCGATTTGCCTCCTTAGTTGCCCCTCTCATTACCCATTTAAACCCCGCAGGTAACTTTTCCCTCACCCCCTCCCACTCCTCTTCTACCAGCCACGTTTCCACTATCCCTACTATATCCTTTCCTGTTACCCACTCTTCAAAATCTTTCTGCCACTTCTCCCCCCTACATTTTGATTTTATCCCCGCCACGTTCCAGAACCCCAGTTTTAAGAACCCCACGTCTTCCCCATACATTTTTCTTTTTAGTTTTTTTCAATTATTTCTTTATATTGATCTTTCACCTCATTACATAATAGACATTTGTTATCAATATCCAATTTACCATATCCCACTTTCACAAACTTTCCTCTTCTTCTCTCTTCTCTGGCTACTTTTCTCAATTCCAACTGCATATTCCTTTCTTTCACCGTAAGATCATTATCAATATACACATCCGTACCTCTAAGCTTCTTTGCATTTTTCATTACCTTAACCTTATTCGAAAAGTCCTTCATCCTGGCTAATATTGTTCCTTCCACCTCGACATCTATCTCTAGTTTCTCTTTTATCACTTCTTTGATGGATTTAGATATATTCTCTCCCTTTATTACTACATTTCTTATTACAACATTGTTGCGTCTGCTCTCCTTGTCCCTCTTCTCTTCTTTTTCTTCTAGCTCTATTATCTTGCTGCGCAAATCTCTCTTCTCCTTTTCCCACTCCTCCTCCCTTCTTTTTACGTCTGCCTTGAATTGCACTAGCTCCTTACTAACTGACTCTACCTCTCTTCTCAGCTTTTCATTTTGCTCCTTATTCTGTTCGAATCTTTCTTTCATCTCCTTTCTCATCTCCTTTAATTCTTTTAGTATTGCCTCCATCGAATTAAGATTCTCTGGTGTTCTTGTAATAATTTTACTTTGTCTAAAAATTAAAGCTTCGCCGTCTGTCGTCTCGAAGCTAGTTTCTTCTCTTCTCCTTTTATCTTTCTTTTTCCCTCCCATATGCTTACTGAAGTAGAAAAAGGGAAACACAGGAAGGAAATATAGACTAATAAACAAATACAAATTAGAAGAAGAAGGAAAAAAAAAATGTTCAGGGGTCTGGGATGGAACCCGGGCGGTATAATAATAATTATTATCATCATTTATTTTCTAACAGATCATAAAACCTAATCAAAGGAAGATACAATATTAAGATAAAATATAACATACATTCTTAAAAATAAGTTTAAACCTTAATAACTGATACAGATTTATAATTCAATCAATGTTATTAAATGGGGAAGAAAACTATATAATATGCTATTTAATGACGCAAAAATTTACTTAAGGAATCTATAAATATATCTACAGAATTGTGTATGTAATTGTGGTGCGCATTGCAAATATTATTACGAAATAGTTATCCATGCTTATAGTTATTCCTAAGTACGTAAATGTTTACTAATAAATCGAAAGTTTCACATTCAAGATACGAAAATTATTACAACACAAATCATCGATACACATCAGATAATTTTGTAAACCCTAATAATCATTTATACTATTAATATTGCGAAATATTTTTACATCATCCGCATACACTAAAATATTAAATGAAATGGGAAATACGACATTATTTATATAAATAATAAATAACAGATGATCCAACTTGGACCCTTGTGGTACACTGATGGTAATCGTAAAAGTGTATGATTTGTATATTTTGTGTTCAACAGATTGTTTTCTGCCTTATAAATACGAATTTACAAATTGCGACGGGTTTTTAGAATAACCAAAAGTTAATAAATTACTGATGAGCAAGTTGCTTTAAGAAGATTTTTATTAAAACCAACTGATTCACAAGTAACAAAGAAAGTATTTTGTAACACAAGAAGAAATGGACATTCAACAAAAATCTATTAAAAACTACGTTAGATGCCGTCAATCGTTGTATAACTAATAAAATGTATTTAAATCCTTTAGTTCGTTGTAGAAAATTAAATAATAATTTAAAAGTACGAAAACATTTCGTGAATCTACAACAATGAGTCTTACTAAGACTACAAAACAAATTATTTTTGTAGTCTTAGTAAGATTCATTGTTGTAGATTCACGAAATGTTTTCGTATTTTTAAATTATTGTTTATAACTAAGTAATTCTTCTGCATGACAACTTGGTTTTAAGCTAAAAAAGTTTAAATGAGTTATATTTTACTACACTACAGATAGATGAAGTATATTTTATTAGGTTATTATGATCTATGTTTTGCAAAAATTGAAAATTAGCTTGTAACTTGGATTTTTCGAGATGAAATTCCTTACGAGGTGCGAAGAAATATTAGCCAGCGATGGGCAATGATTTGTTAATTTGTTAATTTGACATGTATAACAAAGTAGAAGTTTTCAACATGTTGATGTTGAGCATTCAGTCAACTGCTTGAAGTGAATTTTACAATATGTTTTTTTTTAAATTAATTTCAATTATTTTTTTTGCAGAAATTCAAATTATTTTAGCTGTTTTTTTTTTCAGTTTATTTAACCGAACGTACTCTTGACCTACAACAATAAACTATGCATGTACCTAGCGCCTATTTTCCCGCTTAAACTCCAGCGTATTCTTGACCTACCTCAACGTATAATTTGTTCGGGCATGTCAGGAGTACGAGAGGTCATTGCATTGTTTGTTGAGGTAGGTCAAGAGTACGATAGAATAAATAATAATCAGGTTTAACGTAATATTGTGTTTACTATAGTTTAATGTTTTTAATGTATGACATTAAATATGCTTTTGAGCAATAGTATATTGATTTTGAAAATATAAGTAATAAATTAAATCAGTAAATATCACATAAAAATTTGACTTATTGAAATAAAATATATATTTTGTTATATTTTTAATCTGCTTTCTTAATGAAATATCTCTCTTGTGAAATGTAAACTGTTGTTTTAAAAATTATTGTTATTATATATTTTAGAATATTTTAAGGATATTGGGGAAAATTTTAAAATTTGATTATTATTTATCTGGTTATTTTGTTAAAATAAAATTTTAAGCAGTCTTTAATTTGATTTTTATTTATTTATTTATTTAATTATTTTGATAAAATCATATTGCAAAGCAGGTTTGAACACTTTAAAATTTATTTTTTTCTCAAAGTTTCATCTTGTGTATGATTTTTTTAAGTATCTCACTGTTTTCATACGCTATAAAAAATAATAAGATAATTTAGTCTGCAATATTAGATTACGATGCTCCATGATGCAATTAAAAAATTATTAATTGTGTATATTACAATATCAAATAATAACATTTGAGAAAAACTGCTTTTATTATTAATATTATTATTATTTAGAGAAAATTTTATTCTTCTCAACGCATGCAGACTTAGAAGGGAAGCTATGCCAACTTACTTGCCTATTTAATTTTAGTAGCTTATTAGTAGTTTAATACAAAACATAAGATTTCTTCATTGTTATACTTCTGTAAACTTAGTTATAACTTTATAGACGATAGGCCAACTATAAATTCACTGCAATTTAACGTTTCTAGACTACCGATGAGAAATTGTCAGACATTTGATTTCTGAATGCCTAATTCACTTTTAATGAATGATAAATTACCCTGAATACTTGTTTAGTTGTTGAAGTAAAACACTTAAATTTTCAAAACACTTTATTATTGCGTTTTCAAAAAAGCAATAATAAAGTGTTTTGAAAATGTAAGTGTTTTACTTCAACAACTAAACAAGTGAATATGAATTTTCAACATATAACAGCCTCATCAGTTTATATATTACCCTGAATAGTAGCACTGCCCATCTTCAACTCCATACATCTAAAAAAACTTGTTTTGAACACGTACCAGAATATCTACAAGTACATCTCCATTCTTATACTTTCGCTAAATGAAAGTTTGAGGCAATTTACGTTCAAGTCCTTACTAATATGCCAGACCAAACCCCATTTCCTCTCTACAGTATTGGAAATAATTAACACATGAGGATATAAACTTAAAGTCTAACCAAACATCTCTCCAAAATCCTTAGCTTGCTTTTTACGCTGCAGATCAATCGACTGTATGTGTGTATGTAAGATAATGTAAATATTTGTTTCTACAGAAAGACAAAACAAAATATTTGCTAGTATTGAGAGTCAATAGGTTTAAATTACACCACAAAAGTATTGCTTACAGATCTTTCTGTGTAGACACGTAATTTATAACCCAATCGATGGTTTTAAATATTTTGATGTCATCGACATACACTAACAAATTACAGCCTTTAATAAAATTACATATATCTTTAATGAACAGGGTAAATAATATTAGTCCACAATGAAACCCTTATGGGAACCCCGATGTAACTGAAATAGGTGTAGCCCTAAAATTATTCACCAGAATAATTTTTGTTTGTTGTGTAAGAAATGATCCTAACCATGTGACAGCTTCATCATAATAGCCAATATATTCGAATTTTTTAGAAGTAATATGTGGCTCAATCTATTAAAAACTTCTGAGTACGATCGGCACGAAAATATTTTTTCTCATTGTGATCCTTAGCGTTACTCATTAGAACTTCTTTTATTAGTTGGTGAGTTTGGTTCTCATTTATCATGT
This sequence comes from Ontholestes murinus, assembly GCA_963969525.1. NCBI lineage: Eukaryota > Metazoa > Arthropoda > Insecta > Coleoptera > Staphylinidae > Ontholestes > Ontholestes murinus. The sequence goes on along the minus strand of OZ018398.1, from coordinate 42,190,974 downwards.
GGTTAAATATTTTTAATATTAAGTTTTTTTTACAATGAGACACTTAATTAGTTTCACATTTTTTTAAAATTTATTCCGACTAGTTTCGATTGTTACATCGTAATCTAGGAATGGTCACCATTCCTCATTGCAAACAACCCCTAATATTTTTTAAAGAGATTTTTTGGATTAATACACTTCCATGTTCTTATGTACAGTTTCCTGAAATTTTTGTTCCATCAAGGATAATCCTTAGGAAGTACTAAATTTATAAAGAACTTCTTTTACTTCCGTTGTATTCTTGAAAATACCCTTCAATGGTCTATTTTTTATATTTACAATGGACCTTCCTATTCTCCAAGTTCTAATTGCTTTGAGAGTCACACACCATGGTTGTAATATAGCACACACACTATCTAAATAATTCTTAATTCTTAGATCAGGTTCCTTATCAGTATATTCTGGATGGTTTAAAAGAAATACTTAAAATCTTATTATTCGGTCCTTGATTGCATCCATAACTGCTTTCAGAAAATTATTTTGAGTTAGATTAGATGTTTCCGGTTTGGTTGACTCAAGTTCTAATATTCTGGTTTCTAAATTCTAAATTATTAATACGGGTAACTAGCGTACTTATATATAAATTAAGTTTTATTTAATTAAAACAAACAATCATTAAGAGTCGTATATAATATTTTAATTGCCATTTGCTCTGAAATTTGCATATTTGACGACGATCCTCTACAACTAGTA